>WWET01002342.1:108262-136308 GCA_011038615.1 Limnodynastes dumerilii
ATATATACTGCGGGTTTGGAAAAGTGGAGGTGGAAATTTATGTTAAATTATTAATTTAATGAGTCAGTTGCTGCTACTGATTCTGTGCTTCTATAAGCACTGGACAACCAACATTAATAAAAACAATGCTTTGCTTCTGTAAAAATAGAATTACTGTTTTCTGTGATCAACATGATGCAATAAGCCTATATGGTGTGACAAGATATCAGTAAATGTGCGCGGGAGTTAATGAGTAGGTGTTATAACATTTTCATATCTCATCACTGAAATGTAAACAAATGTGTTTCTGACAAACTGTTAGCATTTTAAAACAAGACATTTTCTCTGCGAATGATTTTACAATTTAGCTAAATATTAGATATTTGTAAATGTGTTTTACATGAATGAAATGGTATACTCAGTATTTAAAGGGGTTTTCTACTTTAGGATAACACATCAGTTGTGCAGTTGAGTATTGGGGTCTACATTAATAATAGTAGTATAAAAACGGTAGATTGTGGTGAGTTAATACCTTAGTTTCTGGTTGCCTCTAACAGATGTATGGATGACCGATCAAATAAGGACAGGATTGATAAAGGATATACTGTTAGGAGTCTACCAAGTGCTTCTAAACAAGATTACTGGACACACCATGCACCAATATTTGGCTCATGTGAATCCTTAAATAATAAGAAATCTAGCTAGTGTCATACTGAAAAAAACCATGTGGACAGTGAATCAGCAATAAGTCAGAGCAAATTATAGAATAACCAGAATCTGAAGACCTTACTGCATTATATCATAATTTTAAATCATAACAGTCTAGATGTTTATATTTGCTTAGCTGTTACAAAGCGTGTTTGTTGGCACATTTAAAGTAAGCTCTAACACAGCAAAGTAATCAAACTGATTAAAGAGACAAGAAATGTTTTTTAAAAAATCAACAGCTGGAGAACAAAATTCATTAAAATGCACAATCCAGTCATGCATAACTAATGGTGATTGTATACTACATATGCATTACATTTGGAGCCCACAAAACTTTAATTAGTTTTTTTAACTAAAGCACAATTATAACAGTAGGAATTAATCCTCACAATTATGAATTTCCTAAAGCACCCATCAATGTGTAAGATAAATATGAAAAAAAACTTGGGTCATTTAAAAAACTGGAAACAATAGGGACACATTTTTATGCAAATTAGTTTGACTGGCTTCCATAAACAGAGGTGCAGAGTTTACCTGACTTCCATGCACATCCAGAGATACAGAGCTTACCTAACTCACATGTACCTACAGAGGTAGAGAGTTTACCTGACTTCCATGTACATCCAGAGGTACAGAACTTACCTAATTCACGTGTACCTATGGAGGTGCAGAGTTTACCTGACTTCCATGCACATCCAGAGGTACAGAGCTTACCTAACTCACATGTACCTACAGAGGTACAGAGTTTACCTGACTTCCATGTACATCCAGAGGTACAGAACTTACCTAACTCACGTGTACCTACAGAGGTACAGAGTTTACCTGACTTCCATATACATAAAGAGGTACAGAGTTTATAAATTGTATAAGGTCCTAAGGGCCAGATTTACTAAGCTGCAGGTTTGGAAAACTGGAGATGTTGACCATAGCAACCAATCAGATTTTTGCTGATATTCTCTAGTATGTAATAGGAAAGTGATAGCTAGAAACTAATTGATTACAATGGGCAACATCTCAACTTTTCCAAACCCAGTTAATCTGGCCCAAGGTCTGTTGCAGTGTGATAGATAGAAATATCCAGTTTATATGTCCCAATAATAAAAAGGGGTTGATACAGAATAAAGTCTTTATCAGATTCAGGTTGCAAGTCTAATGTTGCATGGTAAAATGCAAGTGTCAAATTTATGTGTCTCTTTAAGCAAGAAGGGACCCAGGCACAGGGTATGCACCAACCTAGGGAATTACCTTCAACAAAGCTCCAACTTATCTAAGCAATTTATAGATAAGGGTTACAACCAAAAGTCAGTAGGAGACGCATGGGCAATAGTGGCGGAAATAGACAATAAGCTACTTCAGTATAGGACACACAATAAACATGAGGAAAAGTCAAAGAACAATGAAAAGCATTGGCACAATGGCACATTCTTCAACAAGATCATACCTTAAAAGGCATCTTAGGAGAAATAACAGATGTGGTCTTCAGAAACACCACAGGCATACAACAGAAGAAAGTCAAAAACCACATCAAACAAGAAAACAACCCACCTGACACCCTAAAACTAGGTTTTTACCATTGTGGCCAATGCCAAGGAAGCAAGTCCCTAGATTACAGGAGCTCAAAATCTTCAGTCATTTATATCAAGCAAAACAGGACGGGAGTATCAAATCAAGAAAACCCTTACTCACCACACAAAACATGCTTGACTACAAACTGTAAGATTCACTATAAAACCCTTAAAAACTAGGATTGCAGAGCACACATCAAAAATATCATAAATGGATATGAGGCACATAGTGTCTCACAACACTTTAATCTAGTGCATAGCAGAAACCCAAAAGGCCTCAATTTTCAAGCGATAGAAAAGGTAGACACAGACTGAGAGGAGATTTACCAAAACAAATTAACAAAACAGAATTAAAATGGATATTTACACTTAAAATCTTCCAACCAATAGGTCTGAATATAGACATAGCATACAGTCCACCATTTAGTTGTAACCCCTACCAGTAATTATGTCATTTTAAACCATCACCTTTTTCCTTAGTATCATAGGGCCTGATCCAGACCTACAATGTAGCGATGAGCGTACTAACGCTCAGCATTGCATCGTGGGACTCCCCCTGACACTTCCCCTGCCCAATCGTATTTATACTCCCTTACGCCGGCTAAAGGCTACCCTAACTTCAGCTGGCGTAAGGGAGTATAAATTCGCTGGGACGGCGGCGTTAGTACAATAACGCCGCCCTCCCAGCCTCATTACCCTCCCTCCCCCCGCCTACCTGTACTAACTGCAGCGTAGTAGCACTGGGGGACGCCTCCTCCAGCGTTATTACGCTGCTGCTACGGATGCCCAATCTTCGATCGGGCGTTTTCGTAGGTACGCCGGGCAACATCTGTTCGGCGCATGCGCAGATCGGCTTTTAAGCCGATCTTACGCTGCTGGCTGACGTTTTAACGCCAGCCAGCGTAGGCCTGGATCAGGCCCATAGCCACTTCCTATAGGGTCAAACCCCTTGCCATTTAAAAAACGTTTTCTATTATAATAACTTAACAATATCTTAATTATTATATTTATTTCTTATTTTTAGGAGTGCATCTTTTTGTTAATTTTTATAAGCCTGTTATTGTCCTGATACCATCAGTGTTACTCCCACCGTGGTTATAAAAATTTGCCAATTCACACAAGAGCCGCTATGCCTTATCCTTACTTAATTATGTGATTTTAGTATTATATCATCTATATATTTATCTGTATATTTACTCCATCATGGACCCCTATGCCTCCCTCCCTTTCCCTGCCCCATTTAGTCATCAATTATCCAAATCTCTATGAATAATTATTGCCACTTGGCTCATTCGCGGACCCCTTGTCTCTTCCTTGCTGACACCTCACTCCCAGGCTCGGTCAGGAATGGAATGCACCAAGACTACCTCTCCACAGCAGGGAGTCTACAACATCAGTATAAAGGCAAGCTGCGGTGACGAGGAGGTCAGAGACAACAGTCCCGCACCAACAACAGCAGCTTCATACCCACGACCCACCCACAGTAGCCATGTGCACAACAGAGAGGTAAACAGAGTGGTAACATTATCTAGCAACAGCAGAACGCGCCTCAGTCCACAGCCTCTGTACAGTAAGGAGGTCGGCAAAACCATCGGGCACCTTGCAGCACACTTAGGCTGACAACGAAACCAACTGCTTTGTTGAAACGCTGGGAGCAACTAGGAATTCCTTAGGAACAACCAGCACCCTCCAGCAGAGTTCTACATATTGGGACGAGGACCACAACTTCTTATTCTTCTTAACAAGTTAAATTAACAACAATTAGAAGCACTTTGATCTATTGGAGATCATACCCTGGGACCCTTCTTGCTTAAAGGGACACATAAATTTGACACCTGCATTTTACCACACAAAACATTTGACTTGCAACCTGAATCTGATAAAGACTTTATTCTGCCAAACCTCTTTTTATTATTGGGAAATATAAACTGGATATATATATCTACCAAATGGCAACAGACATAGGACCTTGGGGACTGCAGGCAGCGCTGATATAATACTTATATTTATTTTGTGCAGAGTTTACCTGATTTCCGTGCATGTACAGAGGTGCAGAGTTTACCTGATTTCCGTGCATGTACAGAGGTGCAGAGTTTACCTGATTTCCGTGCATGTACAGAGGTGCAGAGTTTACCTGATTTCCGTGCATGTACAGAGGTGCAGAGTTTACCTGATTTCCGTGCATGTACAGAGGTGCAGAGTTTACCTGATTTCCGTGCATGTACAGAGGTGCAGAGTTTACCTGATTTCCGTGCATGTACAGAGGTGCAGAGTTTACCTGATTTCCGTGCATGTACAGAGGTGCAGAGTTTACCTGATTTCCGTGCATGTACAGAGGTGCAGAGTTTACCTGATTTCCGTGCATGTACAGAGGTGCAGAGTTTACCTGATTTCCGTGCATGTACAGAGGTGCAGAGTTTACCTGATTTCCGTGCATGTACAGAGGTGCAGAGTTTACCTGATTTCCGTGCATGTACAGAGGTGCAGAGTTTACCTGATTTCCGTGCATGTACAGAGGTGCAGAGTTTACCTGATTTCCGTGCATGTACAGAGGTGCAGAGTTTACCTGATTTCCGTGCATGTACAGAGGTGCAGAGTTTACCTGATTTCCGTGCATGTACAGAGGTGCAGAGTTTACCTGATTTCCGTGCATGTACAGAGGTGCAGAGTTTACCTGATTTCCGTGCATGTACAGAGGTGCAGAGTTTACCTGATTTCCGTGCATGTACAGAGGTGCAGAGTTTACCTGATTTCCGTGCATGTACAGAGGTGCAGAGTTTACCTGATTTCCGTGCATGTACAGAGGTGCAGAGTTTACCTGATTTCCGTGCATGTACAGAGGTGCAGAGTTTACCTGATTTCCGTGCATGTACAGAGGTGCAGAGTTTACCTGATTTCCGTGCATGTACAGAGGTGCAGAGTTTACCTGATTTCCGTGCATGTACAGAGGTGCAGAGTTTACCTGATTTCCGTGCATGTACAGAGGTGCAGAGTTTACCTGATTTCCGTGCATGTACAGAGGTGCAGAGTTTACCTGATTTCCGTGCATGTACAGAGGTGCAGAGTTTACCTGATTTCCGTGCATGTACAGAGGTGCAGAGTTTACCTGATTTCCGTGCATGTACAGAGGTGCAGAGTTTACCTGATTTCCGTGCATGTACAGAGGTGCAGAGTTTACCTGATTTCCGTGCATGTACAGAGGTGCAGAGTTTACCTGATTTCCGTGCATGTACAGAGGTGCAGAGTTTACCTGATTTCCGTGCATGTACAGAGGTGCAGAGTTTACCTGATTTCCGTGCATGTACAGAGGTGCAGAGTTTACCTGATTTCCGTGCATGTACAGAGGTGCAGAGTTTACCTGATTTCCGTGCATGTACAGAGGTGCAGAGTTTACCTGATTTCCGTGCATGTACAGAGGTGCAGAGTTTACCTGATTTCCGTGCATGTACAGAGGTGCAGAGTTTACCTGATTTCCATGCATGTACAGAGGTGCAGAGTTTACCTGATTTTCATGCATGTACAGAGGTGCAGAGTTTATTTAGCTCAGGTGTCTGTTCAGAGGTGCAGAGTTTAGCTAGCTCAGGTGTACCTACAGAGGTACAAAGGCGCAGAGTTTACCTGACTTCCATGTATGTACAGAGGCACAGAGTTTACCCGACTTCCATGTATGTACAGAGGTGCAGAGTTTACCCGACTTCCATGTATGTACAGAGGTGCAGAGTTTACCTAACTCAGGTATACATACAAAGGTGCAGAGTTTACCTGACTCAGGTGTATATATAGAGATGCAGAGTTTCCCAGACTGGCTCTGACCTGGATCTGTAGCTGTGAGAATAAAGGATTTACTTGCAAAGAACTGAGGGATTTTTTTTCCCCCATACTTTTGCGCTCTCTCTTTCTCTCCATCTCGCCACAATTTGAATGCGATTTTAACAGTGAATTCACCAAATTCACTAACATGTGTTAGTCTTGTAGTTCTATCAGCAAAGCACGGCTAATGGTTTCAAGCATGCTACGGTCGGTTTTGACACACAGGAAAACACATGTCAACTAGATTGACGTGTTTTCCTGGCTCACAGGGTGAATTGTCACTAAATCGCCTCTAGGCAATGGAGAATTGCTAAATGGCGATTTAATGGCGATTTTACTGTGAGTTTGTCAATCGCCACAATTTGAATGCGATTTTAACAGTGAATTCACTAACATGCGTTAGCCTTGTAGTTCTATCAGCAAAGCATGGCTAATGGTTTTAAGCATGCTACGGTTGGTTTTGACACACAGGAAAACACATGTCAACTAGATTGACGTGTTTTCCTGGCTCGCAGGGTGAATTGTCACTAAATCGCCTCTAGGCAATGGAGAATTGCTAAATGGCGATTTAATGGCGATTTTACTGTGAGTTTGTCAAAGCGACCTTTGTGAATATTTTGAGTTGTATGTGTAACATACAAAAAATCACACTGGCGATTTGTGGTTCACATATTCACAGCAAACTCATGCGATTTTAAGCGATTTCTGAAAAATCGCGTTTTGTAAATATACCCCTTAGTACCAGTCCCTGCTGTGAATGCACTGTAGCTCCGATTACAGTGTCAGCTGACTTCTGGATCTGGTCCTATGTGGTTATGTGCAGACAGACATAGATAACAGGATTTTTCAGAAACCCCCTGCATGACACATTACTGCTGCTGCTTCATAACTGAAGCTTATTGAGTGCATTGAATCCTGATATCTTTATTAAAAGGCACAAGCAAAAGTGAGGTATTCAGGAAAGGGTCAGGGTGAGGGTAAATGTAGATAGAAAATAATTCAAGTTGCACTGAAATGAAACGTGGATAGAATTCAAGAGAGATCTGGTAGAAGACTAGGATTACACTAAAACCACAATACATCAGAGGTCATCATGGGAAATATTTTCAAGCCTAGGGGTACAAAGCAGTATAAAGTAATTTGCACGCATACAGGAAATCATTGGAGAAGTTTCTAAAGTACATTTTATCTGCTTTCAACCTCCACTCTGGCATAGTGTAGCAGTGTATAAAGAAAACAATTCTACACCCACTCCAACCAGGCACAGTCTCTTGCATACACTGGAGACATCTTTGAAAATGTTGGAATTGATTTAATCCTAATGTTGTAAACAAAAGTAATTCAAATAGTATTTTCATTCTGTTCTCAAAACAAAACTATACAATACAACGTTCATATTGAATATAGAATCTACCTTATACCATAGTTGCCGACTCTCCCGGGACGTCCGGGAGACTCACAGAATCCAGGGAGATCTCCCAGACTCCCGGGAGAGGACCCTTTTCTCCCGGAGACAATACAATGTCCGGGAATATAGCTGTACCTATTTAGTAGGACGTCCAGAGGTATCCCTATCATCCTTTCTCTGGAGATGCTTCTACAATCTAGTGAAGTTTTCTAGACACACCATACTGTAGCTGCATTTTCTACGGAACTTCTCACAATACATAAGACCAGTAATACTGGAACCATTGTAGAAATACAACTGCAGCAATGTAGACATAACATAAGCAATACAAATCCTAAATATAATGATGTAACTATTATCAGCAGACAAGTGCATATAAGGTATTTATAAAGATATAACTTCAGTGGTGCATAATACATATAAATTCTGTAAAAGTTATATTTTTGTGGAATTGTAATATATTGCTAATTTCAAAACAGTTCATAAAGCTCTAAAGATTTGGATGTCATATTCTGTAACAATAGCACAGTCAATGGCCTAGAAATGACCTTTGTTGACGTCAGTTTTACTGTTACGGGAATATGAACATTATAGTTATATGTCATGTGTGTCCCAAATAGCTCCGTCCCTAGACAGCAAAATATCCAGAAGCCTTTGCACCTCTGATGTAGTGTAGAGTGATGGCATTACTACGCCTTCAGGGCAGGTCTGAGTCAGACAATACGTTGTTATTCTGATAGGCAGAAATTATTTTTATTATTGCTATATTGTTGTATACCTGCTTAGATTTTAGGAATGCTTAGAATGGTTAAAATTAGCAAACAATGCCACCTGAATGAAACCACAAATTAATTTTCATAGATTGACGTTTATTACATAAATTATATACAAACCTAGCCATTTAAGATGATCAATAATTTATCAACTGGTAGTGGTGGTTGTAGGCTTCCCTTTTCTGTTGCCCACAGATGTTTCTACAAAATGGGATACGGTTGCCGGTCCGAGTATCCATATTTTGAACATGATAGAGCCGCCAGCTGAATGGTGGCAGTATCATTGTTCAAAAACCTTTTGAAAATAGAAATTAGTTATTGGGAAAGGGAACCTAATTCCCCCATTACCAATAGCTACACATAACAGGCTACGGACAGTTGTGGAGGGTAGATCAGGGTTAGGGCTTAAGGTGAAGATTAAGGTTAGGCTATGTGGCATGGAGGATTAGGGATGAAAAAGGGGAAGGTTAAGGTTAGGCTGCAGGAAAGGGAGGATTACAGTTAGGAAAGTGTTAATGGTAAGGCTAGCTTAAACACATATTTTTCGGTGGATGACACTTCGCAACTCCAGGAGTGACATCACTGACGATTTCTAAAATGCAGATTGCCGGCAGTCAGCATTCAGCTGTAGTACAATGGTCTTTCGAAATAAAGACCATCATACCAGTGAACCACAGTCCTGCAAAATACACAGAGGACCAGGCACAACTCATAGGGATCTATTTACATAATATCAAAGGTCCATTACTTGAAGGATATTAGTCATCATTACAATCTTAAAGGTCCTTACTTATATTAGCAAAACATCCCTGTCTTGCAAACTTCGATAGAGCTCCTTCTCCAGCTAAATAAGGAGCCTAGTTTGGTTCCATTTTTTATGTGCTAATTTTTTACATTTTACTTATTGCTAAGTAGGCTAAGTATATGGAGGGAAAATCAAGTTAGTGCAGTCCCCTGCCAAAACCCGGAACAAGTTGAGGATGTCCATAGTCCCAGACATTATGGTATACCTCCAGCTTTCAACTGCTGATCTTGCAGATGTTTCAAAGTTTAGAGGAAAGAAAGAGAAAGCAGAAAAATGAAGAAAATGGCTTCTCCAGACCCTAGCTTGTTCTCCAATACCATTGCCATCTCAGGATTATTAAAGAAAGCACTTACCTGTCCCTATCAATCTCCTGGAAAGCATAGTAACATTGGGCCTGATCCAGACCTATATCCGCCACCGTAGTTGCGGCGGGCATATGCATAAGATCGGCTGTGCGCCGGGCAGATGTTTCCCGACATAGGGATTTTCTTTAGTGACGATAGGGCGTCCATAACTGCAGTGTAGTTACGGTTGAGGGGGCGTTCCTCAACATAACTATGCTGCAGTTAGGGAAGGTAGGCTGGGGAAAGCAGGGAAATGAGGAAGGGAGGGCAGGATTAGGTAGTTACGCTCCAGGGGCCCGGCGTAATTACACTCTGTTACGGCGGCTGAAGTTAGGGTAGCCTTCAGCTGGCGTAACAGTGTGTAATTACGCTGGGACAGGGGGAGTGTCGGGGGGGAGCGCATCAATGTTACGCTGAGCATTAGTATGCTCTGCATAACATCATAGGTCTGGATCAGGCCTCTAGAAAGAAACATAGAAACATAGAAAGTGGCAGCAGATAAGAACCACATGGTTCATCCAGTCTGCCCAGTTGTTTACCCTCAATTTAGTTTGAGATTTAGAATATCCTTATATTTATCCTAAGCATGTTTAAACTGTTCTACTATGTTAGCCTCAACCACCTCAGATGGGAGGCCATTCCATTTATATATCACCCTTTCAGTGAAGTAATTTTTCCGCACATTTCCTCTGAATCTACCACCCACCGGTTTATATTCATGCCGTCGTGTTGTATTACACCTCTTCTTTTGAAAAATGCCACCCTCCTGTAGCTGGCACAACTCTTGATATATTGGAAAGTTCCATATCCCCCATCTGCATGCCCCTTATCAGTACTGTCCTGAGCTCTATTGGGAATCGTAATGTTTGCTTTGAAAATATCCAAAGTTCCAGTATGTAGGGTCATTGTATCCTACACACTATAGAGTCTCCATTTTATGTAAACAGGCTGCATTTGTCCTGATACTTCCTGCCAATGAGAAACAACAAAAAAAGAAAATATATACACATTTTAATATTATAATTATTAAGCCATTAAAGCCAATTAGTCAATAATTTGTCATCCAAAATCCACTGTTCGCTGTTCATTGCTTAGCAAAATTAAATCCAGAGGATTTGTGAATGTTTCATTGTCGCTGTATTGACCATCTACTTTGTATAATTACAGGCTTTAACATATCACAGACAGTTGCTTTAAGTTAAGTCCATGCACATATATTAGAGAATCACATCCATAGTCTGAAAATAACAGAAAAACAAGTATAAATTTGGACTTGGGCAAATTTATAATGAATTGCAGGGAATGCAACATGCAAACAGTGTTAGAGTTGAGAAGTGATGTTTCCTAGCCTAAATCTAAATAACAGTTTAAAAGTGAAGTTGGTCAGCATATGTGTGTAATAAGCAAAATCAAAGTATTCTCCATGAATGCAAAGAATAAAATATATTTGACTTTCCCTGTAATTCAAAATAATTTTGCCCTGGTGTAATGTTATCCCTTATTTACTCTTATTTTCAAACTCTGGATCCAGTCTATGATAATTATTTAATCTTCACTATCATCAAGATAGCAAACAAAAATGTATCCATATCTTACACACAGTCCCTTTAATATGAATTTATATTTATAGCCTGTCTGTTAGGAACAACAAAAAGCCATCTAGATGATCATTTACAAACTGCAGCCAACTTTTGCCAGCTGTTCAACTTTATATACAAAGGAAAAAAGCAACTGATATAAGTAAAAGTATTGTTCTGTAGCTTTGATTATCTTGAAATGTATTTTTTTAAATGGCCTTACTGGATGTAACAAATAAACAGCACATCTGTTTGTGCACTAACTGTAAATTAGGCATTTAGATTCAGATTAGACACTGGGGAGCCACAATGTTATTATAACCCTAATTGTTCTTATATGAGTAGTATATCTCGACAATGGTGTTTTTCTAATTAGTGCTTCCTATTTCTTCCTCCAAGAATTCAGATCAGGTGCAAGGGCTGTGTTATGGTAAGAGCAAAGCACTTTCCTCTCAAATACCATGTTTGATACAGTGGATGAGCAGGGGCAGAATATCAGGCTGGTCCGAGATTTGAAGATGACATGAAAGTAGAAAACATTGCATCCTGAAGCAGTGCTATGCCTTACTGGTTACCAATTTGTGCTGGCATATGGGACTCTTTCATCTGGAACCTTGAGGTCTCAAGTGATTGCTGTTCTGGCAAAGAAACATACATATCAAATTTTATTTCAAGTATTCCTTCTCATCCATCACTATCTAACACATGCACGTCCTACACCTACCATACTATAATTTCAGAAAAGGGCATATCAGGCAGCTATTGCTTTCCTTGGCTTCCTCTCATCTTAGATGTGCTAATAGTTGATTTTGCAACATCTTGTGTGATGTTATAAATGCCATAAACTATTTATGTGATTGCAAATTCTGATAAAGTTATTTAAAGATCAGAGTTAAATACAAAAATGTTTTTTTTAATAGCATTTCATATTTGCACATTGTAGTGTTCATACATAGTCTCTACCTGGCCTTTAAAAGATCTCATTCCAAGCACTGAACAATAGTCTGCCTGTAAAATTTTAAACTGCATGAAATGATTGATATATTATGAAAAAATCTAATAAATTCATATTGCTGCAAATATTTTCTACCAACTTAATGTGAAGATGTTTTCATCTATCACAAATAATTCTCTTTCAAGGGGGATGCTAGGTCGCCCATTATACGTTATATTGGAAAGATTGTGGGTATCCTGGATTATTTCTGCTTCACCAAACAGCAAACTTTCTGAAAATATAAAAACATAGCATTCTGACTTCTTTTATTCCATCTGAACCTGAATATAAGATTAATCCAGACTTGTTCTGACACTGTAATAAGGATCTCTAAATACAGAACCATAGTGGGCATAATGCTTGCCTCTAATGGACAGTTAATATACAGTACAGCCCACCTCCCACTTGCTATTGGAACATAAATAAAAGTCTAAATCCAGAGGATCCAGAGCCATAATACAATTGTGGTGATGTGCAGGAACTGTGCCCCGCTCAGTCTAATAGCTAACGAGACAATATCCTGTTTCCAAGAGCCTTAAATTTATTCATAACCAAATTTAATCTATAATCAGAATATTGAAGACTTTCTTAATAATAATCTAACATTTTACCTTTCATTAAATAACTTTTTGAGACCCATAAAGCAGTAATTTGGCCCACATTTCATGTGTATCCTCCTTTGATCTGCCCGTTCTCTCTGTTTATAGTTAATTCTTTCAAAATTGTACCGTTTCAGAGAAGTCACCCAAGTTTGGTGCTTTGTACTAAGTTATCAGTGCAACTTTTTTAAATTACACTTTTTTGAAACCGTTAAAGTTTTAAGGAAATATAATTATATGGTAGAAATCCATAACAGTGGAAAAAATTACTGTGAGGCAATTTGTTAAAAAATGATATTTGAAGTAAAACATTCATACTTGCTATAATGCTTAAGTTTGAGCTTTGGACTATATAAATAGAACAGGTGCTTATTTAGATATTAATCTGGTATCCTCTATATGACACCATGAGTTTGTAGCACTGGTGGCTGTTGGGATGGTATACATAGTATTTTCTTTTTTTGTATTTGATGCCTTATGCTATGTAATGCAGACACTTGGTTTCACAATATGTGCTCCTTGTTATGTGTGGCATAATAATTTGATATTTTTCTCTCTCCTTTTGCTCCTCCTCACAAATATCTTTATAGCATTTTCTCCTGCAGAAATGTCTGTGACTGATTAGGTTGGATTTTATTTGTCCAGTTTACAGTTGTGGGTGATGACTAATACATATTCAGTGTGCATGTCGCTTCTGCAAAATACAAACATAAATATTCAGTATGTATGCTTCATACCTGCCTAAATATCTTTAACAAATGATGTATGCCTATGTGTCCATTTCAGTACTTCATTACCAAATGCTGCACGATTATACAAGAATCCAGAATTCGGTCAGTCTACACCGGTGATAATAATTTTCATCTGTATAAAATAGTGGATGCTTTTTTTTTCCCTATACATCATGGTTGCCTACTTTTGAAAAAGCATTTCAGGGAGAAAAGTAAAAAGCATAGGGGCGGTCCATGCGTCGCCGGGGGGGAGATCCCTGTGTTGCCGGGGGCGGTCCCTGTGTCGCCGGGGGGTGGTCCCTGCATCGTCGGGGGAGGTCCCTGCGTCGCCGGGGGAGGTCCCTACGTCGCCGGGGGCGGTCCCTACGTCGCCGGGGGCGGGTCCTGCGTTCTAATGGTTTGTGGTATTCCCCAGCATAATTTGTCAGCCCCACTCAGTATTCCCCAGCATAATTTGTCAGCCCCACTCAGTATTCCCCAGCATAATTTGTCAGCCCCACTCAGTATTCCCCAGCATAATTTGTCAGCCCCACTCAGTATTCCCCAGCATAATTTGTCAGCCCCACTCAGTATTCCCCAGCATAATTTGTCAGCCCCACTCAGTATTCCCCAGCATAATTTGTCAGCCCCACTCAGTATTCCCCAGCATAATTTGTCAGCCCCACTCAGTATTCCCCAGCATAATTTGTCAGCCCCACTCAGTATTCCCCAGCATAATTTGTCAGCCCCACTCAGTATTCCCCAGCATAATTTGTCAGCCCCACTCAGTATTCCCCAGCATAATTTGTCAGCCCCACTCAGTATTCCCCAGCATAATTTGTCAGCCCCACTCAGTATTCCCCAGCATAATTTGTCAGCCCCACTCAGTATTCCCCAGCATAATTTGTCAGCCCCACTCAGTATTCCCCAGCATAATTTGTCAGCCCCACTCAGTATTCCCCAGCATAATTTGTCAGCCCCACTCAGTATTCCCCAGCATAATTTGTCAGCCCCACTCAGTATTCCCCAGCATAATTTGTCAGCCCCACTCAGTATTCCCCAGCATAATTTGTCAGCCCCACTCAGTATTCCCCAGCATAATTTGTCAGCCCCACTCAGTATTCCCCAGCATAATTTGTCAGCCCCACTCAGTATTCCCCAGCATAATTTGTCAGCCCCACTCAGTATTCCCCAGCATAATTTGTCAGCCCCACTCAGTATTCCCCAGCATAATTTGTCAGCCCCACTCAGTATTCCCCAGCATAATTTGTCAGCCCCACTCAGTATTCCCCAGCATAATTTGTCAGCCCCACTCAGTATTCCCCAGCATAATTTGTCAGCCCCACTCAGTATTCCCCAGCATAATTTGTCAGCCCCACTCAGTATTCCCCAGCATAATTTGTCAGCCCCACTCAGTATTCCCCAGCATAATTTGTCAGCCCCACTCAGTATTCCCCAGCATAATTTGTCAGCCCCACTCAGTATTCCCCAGCATAATTTGTCAGCCCCACTCAGTATTCCCCAGCATAATTTGTCAGCCCCACTCAGTATTCCCCAGCATAATTTGTCAGCCCCACTCAGTATTCCCCAGCATAATTTGTCAGCCCCACTCAGTATTCCCCAGCATAATTTGTCAGCCCCACTCAGTATTCCCCAGCATAATTTGTCAGCCCCACTCAGTATTCCCCAGCATAATTTGTCAGCCCCACTCAGTATTCCCCAGCATAATTTGTCAGCCCCACTCAGTATTCCCCAGCATAATTTGTCAGCCCCACTCAGTATTCCCCAGCATAATTTGTCAGCCCCACTCAGTATTCCCCAGCATAATTTGTCAGCCCCACTCAGTATTCCCCAGCATAATTTGTCAGCCCCACTCAGTATTCCCCAGCATAATTTGTCAGCCCCACTCAGTATTCCCCAGCATAATTTGTCAGCCCCACTCAGTATTCCCCAGCATAATTTGTCAGCCCCACTCAGTATTCCCCAGCATAATTTGTCAGCCCCACTCAGTATTCCCCAGCATAATTTGTCAGCCCCACTCAGTATTCCCCAGCATAATTTGTCAGCCCCACTCAGTATTCCCCAGCATAATTTGTCAGCCCCACTCAGTATTCCCCAGCATAATTTGTCAGCCCCACTCAGTATTCCCCAGCATAATTTGTCAGCCCCACTCAGTATTCCCCAGCATAATTTGTCAGCCCCACTCAGTATTCCCCAGCATATTTCTTCAGCCCTACTCAGTATTCCCCAGCATATTTCTTCAGCCACTCTCCTTCACACTTACCCTTTTCACCCTCTTTCCTTCCTCCTACGCAGCGTTCTTCTGACTTCACTTCACTCTGATTTACCAATTCTCCTAGCTCCGCAATGACCGGCATCTTCTGGAAGGGGCACATCCTGTCATCAGTCACATCATCCGTCACGTCCTCCCGCATCCCGCGCATGCGCAGTTGTCTTTTTATTTCACAATTCTTGTTTGCGGGAGAAAGGGTTGCTCTCCCGGGAGTCCGGGAGGTCTCCCAGGATTCCGGCAAGTATGCAGTTACACCAGCCACTGAACTGGTGCATAAATTTAGGTGGAAGCACAGGGAATCCGGCCAACATCTTGAAGCCCGAAAACGTGACAAATAAGCCCCGCCCCCATCCCGCCCAAGATCTGCTCCGGCCCCACCCCACCCCATTGTCATCCTGCACAGGATAAAAATGTATGCACTTACACCAGCCCCTGAACTGGTGCATAAATTTAGGTGGAAGCACAGGGAATCCTCCCAACATTTTGGAGTCCGAAAACGTGACAAATAAGCCCTGCCCCCATCCCGCTCAAGCTCTGCTCCAGCCCCACTCCACCCCACTGTCATCCTGCACAGGATAAAAATTACCCCTTGCCTGTGAGTTGTGGGTCCTAAGAGAAAATACAATGATAAAAAATGTCAAAGAAGACAAAAAGCATGGCTTTTATATGGTGCACCGCATAGAAATTAGTAACTCTGTCTTAAATCAAACACCTCAAAGTTAAAAATTGCAACATCTTTTATTGAACCTATTAAAAAGTATCAGTTTGTAAACTTTGACACAATAAAAACACACAGCATACAAACAACCACCCAGCGAACATATGTAGATTAAGTCACCTGCTCAATTATATATAAGTGGCTCCTAATGTATACTCTATTGCATCTAACTACATGTACAAAAAATTCATAGTACAAACATATAAGGTGCAACAGAAGATATAAGGTGTCCCACTGCTCTGTGCTAGCACCTAAAAAAGAGGCATTAGGTGCAATTTTGGATCAACTCCCTAATCAATAAGGATAGTGCTCCATACACACTGAACAATAATTATTAGGAGAGTGATGTGATCTCAAGTGTGTACAATGTTTTGGTACAATCTGTTATTTATTTAAAAAAAATGCCTTACTATGCTTTTGCACAGTTTATTTGATGGTGTATAAAGAGACACAATTTCTCCTGTACAACCGCTCGGAAAGATAAATTGTATAAATCGCATTTATGTGTACTTTGGCAACTATTTTATGTGTCGCTATTCATAAGATCATTTTATCACAAGGGTAGATTGCCAACTGCAATTTACAAACACATACTGCAAATTCTAAGCAAACAAAATCAGATAACTTGCACTTTTTTTTATGTAAAAACCGACTTATATGCAAACCTACATTTAATGCATTACTACAGAACTCATAATAATGGGTGGTTATTAAAAAATACAATTTAGGCAAATGCTTAAAGTATTTCTTCTTTACAACCTATTTTTCTCTGAAAATAAATTGATTCATTTTGGCTGGAACTGTCAGATTGACGTTCCTAATGCTATGACATTTCAAAGACTGAGAGACAATAAACCTTCTCAAGTTGCTGGTGCTTAAATAGTAAATGTCATGGGGTCTTTTCTTTAGGGAAGATTGTGATCTCCCCAAAGCTGGTTACAAAACTTAAGCCTGACAGGGAAGAGGGTGAATAGGTGCTTTACTGTTTAAAGTGAGAGTTTATTTTCCATGCCACCAACATACTCCATTTTGTTGGTAAATCAGAGAAAGCTCAAATTAAATTATTGTTATCTCATATAGTTTCATTTTAGTTTTTTTCATATGATGGCCCGTATTCAGAGTACTGGACGTATAACATATACGTCTGGTGTTTAGCGATTCTTACTAGTAATTTTTTTACCATAATCTACGTATCTTTTTCTTACGTTGATTACGTAAATGCGGTCTTTTTCAGCAAAAGATACGTAGATTACGTCAATAAATTACTATGCATGCGCAGTAGTAAAAATCGCTAAACACTGGTCGTATATGTTATACGTCCGGTACTCTGAATACGGACCGATATGCTTATGATACATTGCAAGAGGGCCCTGAAACAGTGAACTGTGATTTTCGAGTTTAATACAATTAATAGTTATTTTAAAAAAATGTAATCAGGAAATATTAAATAAAAATGGCACGTAGAGTATCTCTAGTAATTTTAACAATCTTTCCTCACTAAGTGTCTCTCTCTCTCTCTCTCTCTCTCCCTCTCTACCCTCTGATCTCTCTGCCTCTCTATCTCCCTCTCTGCTTACTGATTTCTTTATACTGTAGCTCTACCTTTCCTCTCTCTTGTCCTGCCATTGACACTTCAACAATTGACTTTCTTCAGGTTTTATAACGTCCCATATCTGAGTTTCTCAGTCTAAGTAATCTAAGAAGGGAGTGATCCAGACATGGAAGGGTATTAAGAAATGGCTGGAAAATTTCCCACGTGACAAAATGAAGATATAAATAATTACAAAAGTAAGAAAATGTACACATTTCTTCATATAACCCTAATCATCGAATCCAACACATATTGCAATTAAATTTAGCAATATTTTATTATATTCAGCAAAATAGACACTGTATTGCAGTGATTGACGCATGCTTGGGGAAACCACTTCCATTGTTCGCACAGACATCTGGCAGCAGGACCCTACCTTACGTTTTCTGATCTATTTGCACCTACAATAGCAACACAAGTACATATCGATGGAATTCTGGATTAGTTGACCATACAAATCCCCGCCTATACGGAACATTGTAATTCTAAACTCCTCCCACTTGTGATGGCAACCCTATGGAAGCAGTGTAAAAAATGTGAAAGTCAGGATAAATCAGATTTGCATTTTGATTGGGGCGCTCAGATGCACTATTCCAAACTGTATCTTGGACAGTTATAATGACCAGATGTTATTTTCTGTTAAACATAACTCTTCTTGCTGGCAAGCTTTAAGTTATACATAGTAAATGTTCTGGCCTATTAGAAGAAAGTTTATTATGGTGTTGCCCATACATAATGTATCTTCATCGTTAAACTATGTTCAGATTGCATAATACGTTGCTGTACCACTTGGCAGCATCACATATATCTGCAAATAGAAGCTATGTCAGCTTAATATGTGTTTTAGTTATTATTAATTTTATATATTATTTGTATTAGTATCAGCAGTAGTAGTAGCAGTTGTAGTTGTACTTGTTCACTATTTGTGTGGGTTTTGTCTCAACCAAATTTTATGGTATACGTATTACAG
This sequence comes from Limnodynastes dumerilii, assembly GCA_011038615.1. Lineage (NCBI taxonomy): Eukaryota > Metazoa > Chordata > Amphibia > Anura > Limnodynastidae > Limnodynastes > Limnodynastes dumerilii. The sequence goes on from WWET01002342.1 coordinate 127,107, forward strand.
GTAAATTACAACAAGAATATTTTAATAGCTAATATAACATTTTATTTACCACAAAATAAACACTCAAAGTTTGTAGTGAATTCCACTGACTACTAAAGTAAAAATAAAGATCCTGTGTTATTAATTCGGTTCCTTGAGGAGCATGAGGCTATGTAGCTGTCTATAAAATTGCCGAAATCTAGGTTAGAAAGGGGTGTAGTCTCACAATAGACAGGAATTATTTATAATGAGCTGGAGTTTCAATTGAACAAAATTCCAACATTTTTATTGTTGAATACGTTACTTTCATTAGATTTTACAATGTGGGATTGAGGGACACATTGACAGAGATAATTAAAGTTTGCTGTTCTGTGTAATGTATGTAATATCAGGCCATGGCATAGACAATATGGCCTCATTAAAGATATTATACTGTAATGGTTCTCATAAATGTGGGGAAATGTGTTTGCTTGAACTGTAGGAAGCAGCAGGAGACATCATTGATTTCTTTTCCTTGCCATGAAGTGAAGACAGCTCTGGGAATAGTTCTTCATCAGCATTTCAGGTGGTGTTACAGTACTTACTAAGTAGCTAAGCCCTCAGGGTAGAATTTGGCTGTTCATGTTTGTCAGATAATTTCCTTTGTAATCATTCTTGGACATATAATGTTGTGAAATCATTTACTAAATTGAAGAAACAATTTTGGTGGTGGTTTGTATAAGACTTGACTGAAGGGTGAATGGACCAAGAATTATATTCATATGTATTAAATATTGTTAAGATTATTTTTTACCTTTTGAATAATGTGTGTGAGATCTAGATTTCTAAAAATATGGAAGAAAATCAGTGGTATTATATTATTAATATGTTCATAGTACAGTACATCAGTTTGTAACCAAAATATTGTAATAGCCAGGAGGTATAATGGGGGTATTTTTATTTGACAAAATGTGTAATTTAGTTGAGGACAGTTTAATTTCCCTTTCTTTTGTTTCTATAATAACTATGTATGTATAATATAACTATGTATCTAATATTATAGGTCCGAATGCAGATGTTTTTGTACGTCACCAGAATTCCGCAAGCTGCTTGCGCAATACTAGTGAAAATTTGCCAATGTGCATTCACATGCTAGATGTTCTGCAATGGATCTCTAGGTGTACAGAACTCAGTTCCGTACGCCTGGAGATCCAGTTGACAAGGAGTTGCTGGGTGCCTATCCAATCCAATTTCAAGACAAGATAATCAAATGTGGGTCAAAGATCCTCACAATAATATAAGGTAAAATATAGGGCACAAGTGTTTGCTGCAATTTAAAAGGTGTAAAAAAAAATACATTCTAATAGACCGAATCTTTTGACCCTGGTTTCAAAAAAGTCTTTAAAAGCAGTTCGGACTGCTCCATTTTTTTAATACTTCAGCTTTTGTTATACATTTAGTAGAATGAATCTTCTGATGTCTTCACAGTGATTTCCCAGTTCTGTATGGCTTATTAGTTGTCTTAAATAGCCCAATAATATATTTAATTCAAGCCTGGGGGATATTATTTGACACTTATAACTGTTTGTAAATTATCTCTAAACATGGTCACTCAACAATCACCTAATCTGCTTTTCCAGTTTTAATTTAACTTATTTCTTAGGTGTAATAGCATCTTAGAGTATAAAGTTAATGGTAGGGATCAGTCTGGTGGCTGAATAATTAAATGAACTATTGTAGTCCAGGTTTAATATTTAATGGAAGAGTGTATATTAGTTGAGTCTTGGATGTTTATAGAAGTGATAAATGAACCAAAAATGACAATGGGCTGGATCCAAACTTAAGAAGGAGCTTGAAATTAATACAGGAAAGCTACTTCTGGGCTAAACCATGTTGATTGCAGGGGAGTCATATTTCATCTGTTACAAACAATATTAGCATTGTGAAGTGATACTTCCTATCCCAAGTCTAAATAACAGTGTTCTAGTAAAGCTGGTCAGTATCTGTGTGCAGTAAGAAATTCAAAGATATATCTCTGCATGCAAAGAAATGGAACCGAGATCTGAGTAGTAGTGAGGGAGTATAAACTCCTCGGCTGTGGGCTGCCCCCCTTCCCTCACAGGCTCACTCTGTCAGAAGGGGTCTAGCCAATGACTGTAAGGGTGGGAGGGGGGTGGTTAGGCTTAGGGGTATAAATGCTATCAGCCATTTTATTTCTGCCTCTTTTTGCAGTTTTTCCCTCCCTCCTCTTCCCTAATGTTAGGATTGCTTAACATGTTTCTTTTTTTCCAGACGGGGCATGATTTGGCGGTAGCGGTCGGGAACATCTTGATTATTAAGCGCATTGGGGTAATGGGGGTCCGGGTAGGGATAGGTACACTCCTGAATTGCGCCAAGAGGGTCAGGCCATGTGGCGGGGTTCCTTGGCTGCCGCTTGTCGCATGCTCGGTTGAAGGGGGGTTAGTACCCGTTCTGATCCCTACCTGGAAGGCGCTTTGACAGGGGATTCTTTTCCATTTACATCATCTGATTGGTGCTGTTCCCCACCTGCTTGTTGCCGCCACCTACCACTCAAAGTTATAGTCCTATTCAATTCTAATTAATAAATCATGCCCCCTTTTTAAAATCCAGCAATGTGTCCGTGTGTTTATTTCGGGTTGAGCCTGTGGGGGAGAGGGAGGTCTATCAGCTGTGGGAAGTTTATACAATTAACTTGATTCCCCATGCAATTAACATGGTTTTGCCCAGGTATAACCATCCTTTTTTAATTTCAAGCTCCTTCTTAAGTCTGGATCCAGTCCAATGCCATTAACAAAACTGAATTGACCACCTATTTAGTAAATATCATGTGGGTGGTTGTTTCGCAAAGGGACCAAATTTGGTAAACTGGAAAGGAAGTTACCACTGAAGGTGCATATGTAACAATTATCAATGTCTGCAGCAAATGTGTTTTCATTTTTATGTATAACTCTGACATTAAGATGAGACCGCACACTTCACCTTTAGGGCTTCTGCAGAAGGGGATTTAAGATCCACTGCCTGGTCCATAACATTATTGACAAGTGAATGGAGAGATCATTCATGCCTAAAGAGAAATGCACAGAACATGCTTTTGAACATGATGGACAGGGGAAGTAGGGCAGACAATCAACACAGTGCTGAAAAATTTAAGCAGCCGCTAAAATATTACTACATAAGAATGATCTGATTGAAAAAAGTTTTTTATTTTCTGGAATATAGTGATTTTATGTTTTGCTAAAAGCAATGTTCTTTTAAAATACATTTTGCAAATATATATCTGTTTTCCCTTCTATTTTTCATGCCATGAAATATAAAAATGAATGTGAACTAGTGTAGATGGAAAGTCTTTCTTGTATATATAAATTATACATTAAACAGAAATGTTTACATGAAAGACTAAAGTGCTTGGAATTTTTAATTTTCGGAACAGAATTTGAATTCAAATCTACTTGAAAGCTTCATTCAGTATATCCCTATAGTGTTTTTTGCATTTGAAGAGGTTAAGTCTCCAGCCAGTTTTACTGCAACAGAGCCTGTACTATTGCATAAATATATGTGTGACTGTGATTCATTTTTCATTATGAATCAGGTGAAACATTCTTCAGAAATGTTTAAAAAAAAGTTTCCCAAATTGTTAATATCATTTATTTGCCTTTGGAACATTGGGGTAGATCCAGAACTACGTTTGCCGTACGTTTATTCGCGGAGTGTATTTTCGTGCGCGTAAATTCGTTACACTCCCCTCGGCACACCCCTTGAACGGACGTATTTTGTCAAGATACGCTTTCCAAACCCTACCTTAACTTTTTCCAACGTAACCGCAGTGATACGCACATGGACGTATGGGCTGAACGAATTTACGCAGCTAAGCACGCCCATACTGTACACTTTAAATACAACCCCCCACCTACGTCACGTATTTCACTTGTAATTTGAAGTAACGTAAAATTGGCACGCCCACACGTAAGTATTTACGTGACACATACGTGAATGGCCCATACGTTCACAATTACGCTACGTTAATGTGCGTATTTTCTATGGTGCGCATGCGCAGTGCGATTTTACGTCTCTGCCACACGTAAATTCGCTCCGAGGCGTAGTTCTGGATCAGGCCCATTATACTGATTACGGGACAGAACCAAAGTTTGACACAAAAAAACTGAGAATGTTGGAAAACTGCTGTACATAGCTTTTTCTTCGCACACAAATGCTAAAAGCTTTCATTTAGACTGTAACTTAAAACATCTACTAAGGGTCTGATCCAGATTTGAGGCATACATCATTTTACAGGAATAGGCGCAGTGATTCTTTTCTAGTGCACACGTTCAGTATGAGATCTCCCTCGGTACCGGTGCGAGACCCTGCCACAATGCCTGTCTTTCAGAAGTAGAGACAGCCAAAAGTTCTTTTTCGGCTGTCTTTAATTCGAATAGGCAGCCATTTAGATTTTTTTCAGAATAGGTGAATATGCCGATCGGCATACTCACCCATTCATTTTTGGAAGCGCCGAGGTACTTGCTGCAGGAGAGGTGAGTAACTTCTCCGGGGACTTTTAGTGTTAGGGCAAGGGTTACGGTTAGGCTCTGGGGAAGGGAGGGATAAGGTTAGGGCCATGGAAGGGGAGGGTTAGGATCAGGCTTCAGGGAAGGGAGGGTCAGGGTTAGGCTATGAGGAAGGGAGGGCTAGGGTCAGGCTATGGGGAGGGGGGTTAGGGTCAGGCTGCGGGGAAGGGGAGGTTAGGGTAATAGAAGGGGAGGGTTAGGGTAAGGACTGGGAAAGGTTGGGGGTTGATTATGATACTTACCATTTGGAGCATCATGTTCGGCGCTCCGGGGATACATTGCTTTGTCTCTTTGAGACAGAAGCAATCGATATGGCCTTATTGAAATAGGGTTGTTCTCGATGGGGACCCACACTCCTTGTTACACATCCATGTGTGGAGCACTAGTGGAAAGGGGTGTTTCACTATATTTTAATTAGAATTTGTGAATTTTAGTGCAACTATAAACACGTCATTAGCTGGGTTTATTTTCACTTCCTCAAGATATCCTGCACTAGAAATGGGTTGATGTCTGCCTAATGGAGATTTTTTTCTTCAATGAACACACACAGCATAGCCTCCAACTGTACCTATTTAACAGGTACAGTACCAATTTTTAATGGTTTGTACCGGCTAAAAGGGCTTCTGTACTGGATTCTGGCCCAGCAGTTCCCTCCCCCCATACTCACAATTCAGTCCTGCAGCATCTGATCACTATAACAAAGCTGCGGGGACAGACTCCTACAGCTCTTCTATAGTGACAAGACACGCTCCTGTAAGTCTTAGCTCATATGATAAGGTGTAAAGTGAGAATCTACACCTTATCACACATGCAAATGAGATTAAAGCCACACCCCTTCATGGGACAAGCCACGCCCCCATGTGTACCGATTTTCTATTAAAAAATGTTGGAGGGTATGACACAGTATTCACTCAGAATAAATGGAGACACCGCAAATTAAAAATAATTCAACACAGTTTACATGTTGGAGTATAAGTTTAGGCAAACTGACATGAACAGAATTAGTGTTATTTATACATATAAGTAATAAGCTGTATGCTTTATTTTGAAGTTAGGAAAGTGTCAGACCAAAGTGCATTTCATTTCATCATTGTTTAATACTGAAGAACAAAAAAAACATTCAGTTTTAAAGGTCTCATAAACTGCACACTTCCTTGTTGCTAGGATACCAGATATCAGACTCATACTGACACAGGATCTTAATAAAAGCACAACCTAAGCTTTCTCATACATTGAAATGGAGATATTATTGAAGCTATTGTTGATGACAATTCCTTCTTGGCCAATTGTACTGTACATTTTGAAACAAAATTAAATGATCCCTTTGATTTAGCATAAAAAATAAACTGGATTACATTGTAAATAAGTAGCACTGATTATTATTCTCCATAGTTACTGGATTATTCCACCTGCTAATAATACATGGGCATTTTAGGGAGAGGGCTTTAAATTCCTTCTCCATATATTAGATGAAATTGCTTGGTAGAATCCCAAACCAAATGCAAATCATTCAGTTTACTTAATATGCCCACCCAAACTCATGGGCCAGATTTACTAAGGTGTGGGTTTGGAAAAGTTGAGATGTTGCCTATAGTAACCAATCAGATTATAGCTCTCATTTTTTTTTTTTACATACTAGAGAATCCAACTAAAATCTGATTGGTTGCTATGGGCATCTCCACTTTTCCAAATCTGAAGCTCAGTAAATATAGCCCAAAGGGCCATCTCTTATTTCTTAATTTAATAATCTATTTAAAACTGAATCAGCATCAGGGAGATTACCAAACACTTCAGGGAGTCAGGGATACCCTTCAGGGAGTCTCCCTGATATTCACAAAGAGTTGGCAACTATGATTTAAGATGTGTGTATGGATGCTTTGTGGAACATCACAAGACGAGAGTTTTGCAAAACACTAGTTTCTGTCAAAGAAGCTACAGTGCTTGAAAGTTTGTAAACCTTTCAGAATTTTCTGTATTTCTGCATAGATTTTACCTAAAACTACATCAGATTTTCACACAAGCTCTAAAAGTTGATAAAGAGAACCAAATCAAACAAATAAGTCAAAAATATTACACTTGGTCACAATTTTTTATTGAGTAAAATGATCCAATATCAAATGTGAGTGGCAGAAGTATGTGAACCTTTGCTTTCAGTATCTGATATGAACCCCTCGGGTAGCAATAATTGCATCTAAACCTTTCCGGTAATTGTTGATTAGTCCTGCATATTGGCTTGGAAGAATTTTAGTCCATTCCTTCGTACAAAACAGCTTCAAGTCTGTTATGTTGGGTTTCCTCTTATGAATTGCTCCCTTCAGGTCCTTCCCCAACATTTCTATTGGATTAAGGTTTTCCAAAAATTTTACTTTATTCATTTTCTTGCTGCATGACCCACACTCTTTTGAGATTTAGCCCACAGACAGATGTCCTGACATTTTCCTTTACAATTTGCTGATATAATTCAGAATTCATTGTTCCATCAATGATGACAAACCATCCTGGCCCATATGCAGCAAAACAGGCCTAAACCACGAAATTACTACCACCGTGTTTTACAGAGGGTGTGAGGTTTTTATGCTGGAATGCAGTGCTTTCCTTTCTTGAAACATAATGCTTCCCATTTAAGCCAAAAATTTCTATTTTGGTCTCATATGTCAACAGAACATTTTCCAATAGCCCTCTAGTTTGCCCAGGTAATCTTTAGAAATCTGCAAATGGACAGCAATGTTCTTTTGGGAGAGTAGCAACTTTCTCCTTGCAATCCTGCCATGCAGACCATTGTTGCTCAGTGTCCTCCTGATGGTGAACTTGTGAACATTAACATTAGCTAAGGTGAAAAAGGCCTTTAGTTGCTAAGAGGTTACTTTGGCTTCCTTTGTGACCTTGCAGACAATTATATGTCTTGTTGTTGGCGTGATCTTTGTTGGTCGACCACTGATGGGGAAAGTAATAATAGTTTTGAATTTCGTCCATTTTTACACAATCTGTCTTACTGTGTATTGGTGGAGCCCAAACTCTTTGAGATGGTTTTGTAACCCTTTCCAGCCTGATGAGCATCAACAACGCTTCCTCTGTGGTCCTCAGAAATCTCCTTTGTTCATACTGTAATACACTTCTACAAACATGTTGTGAAGATCAGCAATTTGAATAAAACAAGTTGTCCACTCACACCTGATTATCATTTTTATCTTCAAATTATCTGTTAATCCTAAACTATTATTAAGTCAGGTTTGAGAGCTATCTATCCCTTCCACTGACACATGTATTCTGACTGAAGTAGAATTGATCAGTTTCTGCTTATAATCCTTGAAGATACATTATTTCCACAGCGCCATACAAAATACTACAACAAAATACTGGTGGAGAAGGGAACACTAGGATGGAAGGCCCTGATTATGTGAGCTAACACACTAAGTGGGAGGGATGAACTTACAGAAGACAGGAGGGGAAAGGAAGTGGACTGCTGGTGTGAGCGTAACATGATTTGTCAAAGGGCAGATTTGCACATTTTAATGTTATTGTCGTTAGCTCTGGAAATGCTTGCTTGTGGATATTTGAATACATGTGGGCAAAACCATGCTGATTTCAAGGGAGTCATATTTCATCTGTTACAAACAGTATTAGCATTGAAAGGTGATGTTTCCCAAAGTGTAAATAACAGTGTAAAAGTGAAGCTGGTCAGTATCTGTGTGCAATAAGCAAAAGCAAAGTATTCTCCCTGCATGCATAGAAAAATATTGGTTTGACTCCCCTTGAAATCAACATATTGCAGAGGTGTAACTTTCCTCTCTTATTTTCATACGCTGAATCTGGTCCTAGATCTCCTATCTGCAGCAACTTTTATATTATTATTATTATTATTATTATTATTATTATTATTATTATATTATGTAATATTATTACAATGTTATGTCAGCTAGAGATATTCTTATGTAAGTGATTAGCACTTTGGTTACTATGACAAAATTTTTTAGCCGTTGTGACAAGAGGAAATAAAATAATTCCATTGCTAGAATAAGAATATAGCTAACTTCAATACTGCAAGAAGACATGTAACATTCACAACACAGATGGCTTTTCATATAACCACCATTCTATGTTTATTTCTCGCCACTTCAAACTTGACTGATAGCCAGAGGAAACTCTTCACCCAGATAAGACAAGGCATGTCACACATATATTATGCTATAGCTTCAGCTCCTTGAGTAAAGCTATACATAAATAAACCAATTACATTGACATCTATTCACCTCTGGGGATGCCACAGTGTTTTTGGCAGTAGCCTCACAGTCAGTTCACGTCCATGAGATAAAATCATCAAGACAAAGCACACACCAGTCATTCAGCTCACATTTTATGGTCTTTCCAGGAACAGTGCAGCAACACAGTGAATCAAGCTGGAAGCTAGGGAACATCTCTGAAACCCGTAAGAAGATGTGATATGAGAAGGGAAGATGCTGAATTGCTCTCCAATCCTGAAATGTGTTCAGTACTATATCATAAAGCCTTTGAAGTGGATATGTGTAATGTTTTACATTTTCACAACTGTCATTCTCAATTTTGGTTCACCAAATAGAAAAAAGCAGTGCTAGTGCCAAATATGTGCAAATCTATATTTTCATAATTTTATATATATATATATATATATATATGTATATATA
>WWET01002342.1:148301-163921 GCA_011038615.1 Limnodynastes dumerilii
GCAATGATGCGAATTTCTTAAGATCCTAAATATACGCACCTAAATAGCGATAATATCGTATCTCTGAATCAGGCCCCTAATGTTTTGCTATCTCTCTGATGAGTTTCTTTAGATTTTTCAGCCCAATGATGGCTTGCTTCACTGATAGTGACAGCTCTTTGGATCTCATATTGAGAGTTGACAGCAACAGATTCCAAATGCAAATGTCACACCTAGAATCAACTCCAGACCTTTTACCTGCTTAATTGATGATGAAATAACGAGGGAACAGCCCACACCTGTCCATGAAATAGCTTTTGAGTCGATTGTCCCATTACTTTTGGTCCCTTCAAAAGTGGGAGGCACATATAGAAATCATTGTAATTCCCACACCGTTCACCTGAGTTGGATGTAAATACCCTCAAATGAAAGTCTGCAGTTAAAGCGCATCTTGTTTGTTTCATTTCAAATCCATTGTGGTGCTGTATAGAGTTCAAAATATGAGAATTGTGTCGATGTTTCGATATTTATGGACCTGACTGTATATCATCTATGGTATATATGGAAAGATTGCACATTTGACGAGTTTTCTTACACCTATTGGTAGAACTTTTTTTTCTTTGGGATGCACGATATTTCTGAATGTGTATAGGAGAAACATTGTGCTCATATCAATGTTTACCATTTGAGATGTATATATTCTTAGACCAAGCTGCTGTTGATTATTGTCTTCACCTGTAAATACTTGAGCTATGTCTCAAATAATGTCTCTGGTTTTTGCTAAATAAAACCTAAATGTTATTTCACAAAGAACGTTTTCCTAACTGATTAAACCTACATTTACAGCTTTTTGCAAGTAATCTAGCCCTGCCTTTTATTGCTATCAAGTTGTAATCTTTATTGTTTAGGCTACAAAAGCCTAACTATAATTTTTTTCCAAAAGTGACTTCACTTGTTTAACTTTGTACTTAAGACTAATTTAAGCAATATGTTCTAACAATGATTGTCTGCAATAGTACACTATCGTATTGCTATACACCCCCATAATAGCATTCACTCGATTGGTTCAGTACCACAGTCAATATCCTAGTCATTTCAGGTATCTTTTGTGGGATTAATCTTAGGATGTGACAGATACATTATTTCCAATATAGTTTCTTTATTGTTTTTATGTTAGTACATTGTGAGGTCACATCCACATACAATAGATTGTTTCCTTCTCCATGTTCTTCTTTTGGAGTAATTTGTCAAAGTCATTCACAGGCATACAACATCCAAAAAACATTTTACAAAAAGCACAACAGTTTCACATTATATGAAATCTCCTATGCAATGATCGTTCTACATGTTTTTTTTCCCCAAGTAAAAAAATTCCTCATAGCATTTTTAAGAGCACTTCTAGCCAAAGAGGTGGGCATTATTATTGGTAATTAAATTAAATGGTAAAGTTGTGATGTTTAAATTCTCCAAGTGTTAGCTACGATTGAATGTACCCCTCCTTCACTGCTTAGATTTATCTATAAAATACCATTTTACCATTTTCTTCAACACTTCTATACATGGCTCCCTCATTTCTTATCCGCTAACATCCCAACCATTATTCTAGATGATTTCAACATCCCTATTAACATCCATTCATCTCCTGATGCCTCTAAGCATTTCTTTTCAACCTCACCTCTTGGCTTTTCCTAATGGAGTGATTCGCCAACTCATAAGGATGGCATTTGCTCTTGTATTCTCTAAACTATTCTCAATCTCTGCTCTTACTAATTCCAATCACCCTCTCTCAGACAATAACCTACAACCTTTTCTCCACTAGCTCTACTCATTTGCTGACTAACTCTATTAAACCTTTATGCACCCTGTAGAAAACTTTATTAAGCACTGTTAATATCAACCAACTCTCTCAATATATCTAAAAACTACTGTCTCCAATTCATTATTTCCACTCTGCTAATATGGCATTATCTGACCTTAACCAAACCCCAGCAGCTTTCCTTGATCAAGTCGCTCCAACTAACCCTTTTGCACCCAGAGGACACCTATGTGTCAGCCATGGCACACTAACAACAAAAACAAAAACTTTAAAGAATTGTTGCAAAAAGCAGAACATTGTTGGCGCACATTGTAACTTGTTCTCCCAATGACTTTTTAACTTACACCAACTATTATCACACTTATTGAAATGCTCTGGACAATGCCAAACAATCCTGCTTTCAATCTCTCATTTCTACTCAGGTTTTTATCCCCAAACATATCTTTTGTGCATTTTACTCCCTACTGAGCCCTTCTGTGCAAAATCCACCAACTTCCATCAGTGCCCAATGTCTTACATTGTAATTTAAGGACAAGTCTGACAAGATTAGACAGAAGTTGTTATCCTCTTCCTCAACTAACATACTGCTCATCCCATTTCCTCCACATTCTGGCACTATGGGCCTGATTCAGAGATCCGTCGGCGATCGGGCCGCAAATATACGCATCTAAGTGGCAGGTCGGAACAGGTTACACCCACCAGAATCTTCAACGTACATGGCGTTGCACTATTATTACGCATGTGCAGTTGATGCAAAATCGTTTTGACCCTAAATATACACACGGAACTATCGTTAGTTCCGGATCTCTGAATCAGGCCCTATGTCCTCATTACAACCCACAAATGAAGAGGAAGTATCTGATCTTCTGTGCTTATTCCACACTTAACTATAAACTGCAATCTCTCCCTCTGTAATGGAATCTTCATGTTTTTATTCAAACATATACTAATCACTTCAATTCTGAAGAAAAAAAAACATCTAACCCCAACTCTCCCTAAAATGATCATCCCAGGGAAGCTCGAAAGACTTCCTTGCACTTGCATCACTCGCTTCCTTTCCTCATGCAATCATCTGGATCCTTTACAGTAAGGTTTTTGTTCCCAAAACTCCACTAAAACTGCACTGACCAAGGTGGTCAATGATTAGATCACTGCTAAATCTGATGATCGCTTCTATCTTCTAGTTCTGCTGGATCTGCTGATTTTGACACTGTTGATCACTCTCTTCTCATACAAATGTTACAATCCCTAGATATTCAGGACACAGCATTTTCCTGGTTCACATCCTACTTATCTAAGCACTCGTTTAGTGTTCATTTTTCTGGATCCATCTCTCCTGCTCTGTTGGAATACTACAAGGCTCATTTTAGGTCTATTACTCTTCTTTATCTATACCACTTCCCTTGGACAGCTAAAACAATTTGTATTCTGTATCATCTCTATGCAGATGATACACAAATCTACCTATCCACTCCTTACCTCTTACCAACTGTCTTGGCACACATAACTGAATGCCTCTCTGCCATCTCATCTTGGATATCCTAATGCCATCTCATATTTAATCTTTCACATCAACTAATATTTATATCAAAAATAATATTTCCACTACCAATAAAAGCTACCCACCTGTTCTCTCTATGGGCCTTATTCAGAGAACCGTCCAAAAAAGTATGCAATTATTCTCACGGATGCAGCAAGGCCACACCCCTAACACTCCCCTCACACGGACGGGTTTTATGTGACTTACGAGTGCCTGGACTTGCCTTATCTTTCCGTGGGCATTTGTGTGCATCGAGTTGTCTCGTACGTGCGTATCTAACTAACCACGCCCTCACCTCGCCCACACTCATCCCTCCCATTTTTATTTAAATCCTCACGTGCGTATTTTAACATGGGAGATCCGTGCGTATTTAACCACATGCGATTCACATGTCCGTTCGGAAAGGAACTTCCACACGTATAGTCTACATGAAAGACATGTATAGTCTCTTCGTAAATAAAGTTACTACGCATGTGCAGTTAAAATGAACTTAAAAATACGCACGGGACTCGCAGCAAAAACGGTTCTCTGAATACAGCTATATATCTGTTGACAACACTGAAATAAACTCATATAGCTCAATGACTTTGAACACTCCTTTGTTGTTGTTAAGCTGGTCAATGGTAAGCAAGTAAAGAGTATACCCACGTGGTAAGAGTGGGGCCGGCTGCGGAATGAATTCAGCTGTCACTAGCAGGATATCGTGAAGTCAAGCCAAAAACGAGTCCCGCGAAAGCCGCGCATATGTCTTTACACATCCACGTGTAACTCTCTCCAGGACACATTGCCATTTACCAGACGGATGTTCAGAGGAGACGCTCCAGCTCACGCATACTTGGCTAAACTCAAGTATTACAGCCACATGGTTTCGGCTTGACTTCATGATATCCAGCCAGTGAGAGCTGAATTCATTCCGCAGGCGGCCCCACAACTTTCACATGGGTATACTCTTCACTTGCTTACCATTGACCAGCTTGTTCAAGCATTGCAATTTGGAGATCGGGAGGTTAATCTTCTATGCTGCGGCATTTGTGAGTCTATTCTTTTTGTGCTACGGTAGAGAATCTACACTTATTGGACACATTGGGCTGGATCCAGACCTTGTTAAGTGCATGAACTTAGTTACTCCTGGGCTAAACCATGTTGATTTCAGGGAAGTCATATTTCATCTGTTGCAAACAGTTATAGTGTTGAGAGGTGATGTTTCCTATCCCAAGTCTAAATAACAGTGTGATAGTAAAGCTGGTAAGTTTCTGAGTGCAGTAAGCAATTTAAAGATATATCCCTGCATGCAAAGAATACAATTAACTTGGCTCCCCCTGAAAGCAACATGGTTTAGCCCTTGAGTAACTAAGTTCATGCACTTAACAAGGTCTGGATCCAGCTCATTGACACACAACGAACTCTAGGACACTTTACTGGGGGAACTTTTATGGTTTCCTAACCAATGATCGTTGCTATTGAATTCATGTGCATCTATATTTTAAGATCCAATTGCAGTTGTATACATGTTCTGACATAGACATGTGGGTGTAACCATTGATTTTTGATATCCCTTATTTTATTTACTCATATTCATTTTCTGTTTTTTTTGTTAAATAAATTATTATAATTTTATTTATTATTCCTGTCGAGATTTTATTATTGGCTCATCTAGCACTCCTTCAATCATTTTCTGTTTATAAATCCTTTACATACATAAAAAAACATTTCCAGATACCTCACAAATACCTCACATAACACTACAAAAACTCTCATTCATGCATGAATCATCTCCTGCATTGATTATTGCAATGGTCTCCTTATTGGACTCCCACATTAGACATTTACCCCTCTACAGTCTATATTGCATGCAACAGCAAGGCTGATTTTGCTTGCAAAACACTCTTCTAGAGCTGCTTCACTTTATCAGTCTCTACATTTATTGCTTGTATTTACAGAATTATCCGATTTCAAGACATCACATTAAGGATTATTCATTTCCCACCCAGTTCCAGGAAATCACATTTACCATTATATATTGGTATATATTGGTGATCTTCTAAGGATTCCTTTGACTGTGAACTGAACTGTGATATTATTTCACCATTCTATTTTTTGCACATTCACTATATGTTTTAAAGTGAACATATTTTTTGTACTGTAAAAGGTTTTATATACATTACAAGGTTTTTGTGTTTTTTAAGAAGTTTTGTATGAATTGCCTATCTATTTCGAGAGATCATCTATATTAGAGTATTTCTTATACACTTAAGATAATTATTAGCACTGTTGACACCTTTGTCGACACTTTTCAAGTTTTGACACTTTGTTTCAATATATTAATTTTACTTCACTTTGTTTGCATTGTTTCATTTCTGCTACCATCTTAATGCTGGGAATTACAATATTAAGTTGAGCATTAAAATGGGCAGAGAAGTAGAGTTTTTAAATCTAGTAGTCTCAGGAGAAGAAGGAATAATAACAAGAGCCTATCACAAACTCACAGATGTGAACTACTTTATGCCAAGGGAGAGTATCCACCTTTCTAGGTGGTTGGAGTCAATACCTCAGAGCTAGTTAATCCGTATCAAGAGGAACTGTACAGACAAAGAGACTATTTCTGAACAAGCACAAGACCTGAAAGAACAATTCATAAAGAGTGGTTACAAAGCCCAAAAGATTGAAGAGGCTTTGGGAAAAGCAAAGGAAGGAACTACTTAATACGAAGGGAGGCTAGAAAAAGAATTAGAATAATTTGAATGTAAGGGTGATTTTGATCAATTAATCACGTGATACCAGGAATTGTGTGTACTTCATGGAGTGGGTCCACCAGAAAATTGAAGGAGATGGAATGAACATCTACATCTCATTAAAAAGGGGGACCCATCTCACCCACTGTCACTTCATTTCACTTCAAAGAAAAACATGAACGTAAGACAGAGTCTATAAGAAAGTTTTAGGAATTAAGAAAGTGGAGGGTAGTTGGAGGAGCAATAAAGGCAAGGAAGAGCTAGCAAAAAAATGAAGTGGAGTTGATTTTTAATTTGGGCTCCATGCAACCAGAGGGTTTAAATAATGCATTTGAACTCAAGAGGTTTTTTAACTAAATATTGAAATGATGAAAAATATTCCTGTTAACTTATATGTCTCTGTTTAACACAAGACATAAGGACATGAGTGTGGGTTTTATGAATCACATAGCAGGAAGAAAGTTCCTCCTACAAGGATTTGTTTTTGTATGGTCAGTCAACATGATTGTCGATTTTGCAGCAGTTCTAAAAGTTTTATTTTAGCGATTGCATCCTCTTCTGTGTCCCCTGGCAAATGACTGCTGTCATTACTGGGCCCCTATTTATACCCTCTGATGGGAGTTCCCATCAGAGGGTATAAATGGCACAGTAATGACAGGAGTATACAGGCACTGTCTGATTTATTATTGAAATAGGGCACTGTATGATTAATTATCATACCAGGGCACAATATGATTAACTATTATATCATACCAGGGCACAATATGATTAATTATTATATTGGGGTACTATATTATTATTTATTATACCAGGACACTATATGATTAATTATTATACTGCGGTACTATATTATTATTTATTATACCAGGGCACTAGATGATTAATTAGTAGGTCATTTTATGTATGCAAGCGTACCTGAGTTATGCACTACTAAGAATAATGCACCCCCCCTGGCACTCCCCTCTCATGTATATAACTTAGCTGACTTACATGTTCAGAACCCTTAACTTTTCCATGTGTATCTCTGGTCGCATGTGTCACCTTGGCGTACATAAGTACCTAACTCAGCCCATACTGTACAATTTAAATGAGTAATACAATGCATATTTTTGGCTTGCGTAGGGATGTCACGCCATATCATATGGAGTTACGTACAGGATGTGTACGATCACGAGTTACAATGTGCTGCATACATGTGCTGTGCGTTCTCACTGCCAGAGTTACGCATGCAGCATGCGTACATAGCTGTTGTTATTAAGTCTGAATTAGGCCCAATGAGCCTGATCCAAACCTACGCTCATGACATGAGAGTAACAGCGGGCGTCCGTAAACTCCTTGCGTAGTTACGACGCTTAGCACGCACATACAGTACGATTTAAATGCCTCACCCCGCCCCTTGAAGCGTAATTACGGGTTTTGTAAGTTTGGCACGTCCCTTTGTGCGTTGTTTGTACGCTCAGTGTTTCTTTGCGTAACATTGTCCGTGCGCATGCACTGTAAGTAGGATCTTAAAAGATGCTTTCAGAGGCTGTTTATAAAGAGGAGTCTTGTGAGTGCAGATCTATCATATACAACATTACCGTTGGAAACAAGTATACTGAACGATGTGGAGGTGTTTGTGACCCTTTTCAGATTTTTTTACTCTTAATCCCATTTACAGTTTTCCTTTCTGTTACATGAATAATACAAATTTGGAAACTTTTTCTTTCCATATTAAAATAATCCTCAGTCCTCCTACTAAAACTGCTGTGTGACAGCAATATGGCCACTACACACTTCAAGTGACAGGAGTGTCTTAATACAGACCTCCGGAGTACAGAAATAAATAATATATAATAAAAAATCCTGCTACACGACAGATAGATGTTCACTCATGGGTGGCTTGAAAGGGTGTGATATTTTGGAACTGTAATTCAAGTATTTTATTTTTGGAATGTAGAATTTCTGTATGTGTAACATCTCCCTCCTTGCATTACACACAACTGCCTCCTTACCTCCCTCCTCCCTGTATTACATACAGCTCCTTCCATCCCTGCATTACACACATCCCCACTGGTGTAACTACCATACATGCAGAGAGTGTGGCTGCTACATTGCCCAGAGGAGAGAGGGGCCCATGGCAGTCCTCCCCCTTGCAGTGCTAAATTCTATTTATAAATACATTGCCAGCAGCTGGTAATATATTTATAAACAGAGTAATCAAAGGGATGGAGGCCATCACTTTACAAAACAGAGCTGATGAATCATGGTGCTGTGCCACATTTCCTCATGGTGCCCCTTTGTTCAGTCAGAGCATGGAGGGAACAGGTAGTAGTAGAATAGCTACTGCTATTGTTGTAACAGCTACATATTGCTCCAGAAAGTCATGACCTGGAGGTCAGTCTAAGCAGAATGACAGAGATTTGTAATTGAACTAAAATTTATGAAACATATAACTATCTGCTCTACACTGAATAATAAGGAAACTGAATGACACATAGGCATGTAGGCAGAAAAACACCCGGCTGCTGGCACTGACATCAGATTAAGGGGACTAGCCAATTGGGATAGACTTGGTGGGAGAAGGGGTTGGGCTTAGGGGTATAAAAGGTCCTTGGACAGGAAGCTCTGTCTCTTATTCTTTGATTTTCCCTCCCTCCATTTAGTTGTTATTTGCTAACATGCATATTTTCCTTTCAGACGGGGCATAAGTAAGCAGTAGCAGTTGGGGTGTCAGCAGTTAATTTTGTGCAAGGGGAAGGGTATAAGGTATGGTTTAGAATAGACACACCACTCAATTGGAAAGCCATGCTCAGTGCCAGGGTCTCAGTCTGCCTCCTTGGTATAACCATGGTGTGCACTGTGAAAGGATGTTGTGTTCTCAAGGTGACCACTACCTTGGGGGGGAACCAAAGACAGGGATTACATGTCCTCCTCTTTGATTGTTTGTATCAGCTGACTCCCCACCTGCTTTTGGTGCCACCTGACAATACCCAAAATCGGCAGTACATTTAATTCTAATTAATAAATCTATGCCCCCTTTTTAAATCCAACAAAGGTATCCGTGTCTTTATTTCTATAAGAGTGAATGATGTGAGTGACATGTCACCCGTAAGTAGTTTGTCTTTTTAAGGAATATGCTTTATAAATGCTACTTACCTTGAAATGTTATTGGCAATATGTTTATATAAGATACGTAGAAGAACTTCAGTAAATAAGTATTGAATAAATGATATTCTGTAATATGTTACTTGGATGGAAATTAGGCTTTTACAAGGTTATTTTCTTTTATAGCACTGTTAATGTGATTACCATTTAAGCATTGTTTTTAAAATATCAATTTACATTCATATATCAATATTCTCTCTTTTTTGGCAGCTCCTTTTATCCCACCAAGTGCAGACAGTGTTGTGAAGTTTGATGCATATGGAGATGGCCTTGGTTTATATAATGTCTTCAATTTTCAATATAACAATGGCAAATATTCCTACTTGAAGATAGGTCAGTGGGCAGAGACCTTGTCCCTAGATGTAGACTTGATACAATGGTCTAAAAGTGCAGTGCCAACCTCACAGTGTAGTGATCCATGTGCACCAAATGAAATGAAGAATATGCAGCCTGGTGATGTCTGCTGTTGGATTTGCATCCCATGCGAAACATACGAGTACCTAGCAGATGAGTTCACATGTGTCGATTGTGGACCAGGACGGTGGCCAACATCAGACCTAACAGGTTGTTATGACCTACCAGAAGACTACATTAAATGGGAAGATGCATGGGCCATAGGGCCAGTGACGATTGCATGTCTTGGCTTTGTGTGCACATGCCTTGTTGGCGGAGTATTTATCATGCACAACAGCACACCTTTGGTCAAGGCTTCTGGACGTGAGCTGTGTTACATTCTATTGATTGGAGTTTTTATGTGCTACTGCATGACATTTTTCTTCATAGCCAAACCTTCCCCTGTCATATGTGCTCTACGCCGGCTGGGGCTTGGAACTTCTTTTGTAGTTTGTTACTCAGCTCTTCTAACAAAGACAAATCGCATTGCAAGGATCTTCAGTGGGGTCAAGGATGGGGCTCAAAGACCTAAATTCATCAGCCCCAAGTCACAAGTCATCATATGTTTAAGCCTCATCTCTGTTCAGATTGTCATCGTGTGTATATGGCTGATGTTGGAATATCCAGGCACTAGGCGGTATACACTCCCTGAGAAAAGGGAAACTGTCATATTAAAATGTAATGTCAAAGATTCCAGTATGTTGATATCATTAACATATGATGTGGTTCTAGTGATATTATGTACAGTATATGCCTTCAAAACAAGGAAGTGCCCAGAAAATTTCAACGAAGCTAAATTTATTGGATTTACAATGTACACAACTTGTATTATTTGGCTTGCATTCCTTCCAATATTTTATGTGACATCCAGTGATTACAGGGTAAGTGTGCAACATTTTATATTAGTTTATTAAATGTTGAGTTGATATAAAAAAGAGTAAAATGAATATAAGTACAGAACACACCATGTACACCATATTCATCAGCCATTCATAATTTGTTTATATTCTACTCCATTATTTTTTTTCAATTGCAATAAAGTGGCTTAAGTATATCAGATGTTCCCTTCCATAGATTAGTGATTTGTAATGATTTCATGCTTTATAATAATGATGGCGTGTTACTGCTTTCAAAACATTGAAATAATTTCCCCATTGTAATAACCAAGTCTTTTAAATGCCCCACAGTTATGTCCCCAGTTCATTATAATACAATATAATACAAAAATATATGGTACTGCAGAAGGTAACCACCTTGCTGGGCTACCCAAAAGGTGCTGCTTATAATGGTGTACCCCCACAAAATACACATAAAGGAACATACAATGCATTTTCCAGATTTGCTACAATTACTGATTTTTAATGTAGTTATGAATGATGTTATATATAGGTTTTTATTTCTATTCTATTCTATTATTACTTCTCTTCTGTCCAATAAGCATTGGCACAAGAAAATATGACCTTGTGCAATATATTTGTTTTTTTGCATTTTTTTCCAGGTCCAAACTACAACCATGTGTATTTCTGTAAGCCTCAGTGGTTTTGTGGTCTTAGGATGCCTGTTTACACCGAAGGTTCACATCATTCTATTTCAACCACAGAAAAATGTTGTAACACACAGACTCCATTTAAACAGATTCAGCGTCAGTGGCACTGCAACTACGTATTCCCAGTGTAAGTATTTTGGAATTCAGAGTCATTAGCACAAATAATGGATAAAAAAATACATGTTTGGCAACCAGTTTTTGTAAACTATAATAAAAACACAGAACAGCATTTCATGTCACTATAACCTAGAAATGTGACTTCTCCCATCCTCACTGAAGTCATTCGTTAGAAGGGAAACTAAACAATAATTGTTAGTTATGTTTCCAAAAGGAATAAGTATTGTTATTAATCACATAAATAATTAGCATAAATTCTATGTGTAATAGGAAATTTTATGTAATTCAATTAATTAACACTTAGGGAGTATGTTACCAACATACCGGTACTTTATGTTGTCACAAAAACATAAGCATTTATAAATTTATAAATAAAAGAAAAATAGAGCAAACAAATCACTCAATTAAGCCCAATCCAGACCTGAACATTACCTTAAGTACATTGCATTTGACTGTATTGTCTCCTTACTTGTGTATGGATTCAGAGCTGCAGTTGCATTCACGCCTGGATTGCATTTAACTTTTTAAATTATTTGCATGGTTTTGTATTCATTTATGCACACAAGTCTGGATCAGGACCAAGACTTATCCCTTCACTGGCACAATCCATTCACACTGACAACTGCTAACACTGCACACTTGCCAGATGCTCACCAATTACTGCAAAACCATTTGGCTATTTCTTAATACTTCCCCCGATCTTCTATTACCATATGTTACATTAAATGATCTTCTCTGTTATATAAGGTTACCCCCTTCCAAATGTATAGCTTCTGAAATGAAGATGTCATTCTCAATTTCGGTTTATGACACATTGGCCCTCTGTCTTTTTCTGTAATGTTATTTTTATGACTCAATATATTACTAAAAAGCTGTCTGATTGAATGATTTTTCTGCTCCACCTGTGTACCTTTGGCATAGTGCAGAGTTGGTATTGAGAACTCTGTCAATAACTATATGAATTTTCAGTTTCCTTTGCAGTTTTTTCTTAGAAATGTTAATTACTAATCCAAAAACTACAAGTATTGGAACGTTGCAATCGATGAGAAGCACTACCCTAAAGCAACAATAAAACCATTATGTTGCACGCACAATAAGGCAGTTTAATGAGAAATAGCACACAAGAAGCAATGTTAGCAATAATACTCCAGTCTCATAAAGTCTTTTAATATCAAACTTGACACATTTGCCCAAACTTGCTGTGGGTATTTTGAAACTGTACTTCAGAAGTCTTGCTGTCATTGATTTTTATGTATTCATGTTGCTAGAGGAAAAAAATATAGTTTGGCTTAGAAAAATGTATCAGATATTTTCTTTCTATTTAAAAATTGTACATTTTAAATAATTTAGATTTTTTGGTTATTTTATTATTGCCATTACTAAGATGATGATTACAACAACAACAATAATAATAATAATAATAATAATAATAATAATAATAATAATAAAACAATAAAAATAATATTTAACAGCATTTCATATATCATTTGATTTTATATTATATTATTATTATATTATATTACATATATCATCTTAATTTTATATTAGGGTTCTAGAAAGAAGGGTACACTAGCCCACCTTTGCTATTGTCCCTACTTCAGCTTTAAAATATTAAACATATTTTACTAGAAATAAAGCAATAGAGCATTATTTATTTTTCTAACTATGCTTGTTTGTTATGTATTGAAGTTAAGGATGGAGTAATATTAGCCTTGAGGATTGTCTCTATACAGATTATACATATTGGTAACCAGTGAAAAATTTCAGTTGATTAATATTTGTTTTACCTTTCGTTAGTTCATTGCATCTATATTCACTTATTTACGTCACTTATGTAATGCCTTTGTTTTTTTTATTTTTCAGCTTCTGCCTGTGCACACTACACACCAACCATTTGCAATGGAGGAGAAGTTCTAGACTCCACAACATCATCCTTATAATCAAAAATAACCTTTTTCTCCTTAAGGTGTTTAGACTGTTAGAATATATGCACTTCTTGTGCAGTCCTGTCTTTTTTTTTTTAGACGAAGAAAAATTATTATTCAGGACTGTACACAATGATAATCTAGAGCTTTTTATGGGTTTTTTTTTCAATGACCACTGTAACCTACAAATTTAGAGATTATTATTGCATTATAGAGATAAGCAAAATTGTCTAAATTATCTAGCAAAATATTGCTAATGTAATTTGGCCTCAAGTGTTTCCAGCAAGTTCCAAATGTACAAGACAGAAAAATTATTCTAAATCCTAAATGTTAACTCAAACAATTTTTGCTGGTGGTTTGGGACTCTATGAAAATTACCTACTCCACAAAGATGTTTAATTTTACTAGCAAAGTCCCTGGTAATTTTGCTCATCTCTAGTGCACAGTTTAATGTTTTCATTAGGTATTTATTGGAATCTACCAATTCCATATACGGTATGTTCATTTAATTTAGGTTAGGGTCGTAAACAATTTTAGAATGCATATAGTTACATATTATGTAACTGGTTGTTTTTGCACAAATGAAGCAGTATTAATGTAAAGAAGCCAGTAATGAACCCTTTACTGAGGTTTTTAGCATGTATTTCATGGTATTTTCCAATAATTTTGTTGCACTGACTTTGGAGATTTATGGAGGTATAATAAAGAAAAATGAATGTATGGCTTCTGAAGTACTGATAACCAAAATATGGTAACAATATAACAGAATGGCAAATTAGTACGACTTTACTACAACACTATGTGGATATGTAGCTTGAGGAATCTTCTGTAGAATACACTGCAACCATGGGGCATATTACTACTGTATATTACAATGAGATTGTTTTCAAGAAATATTCTTGACAACTAACTAGTCTGTTCATGCTAAGTACTCAAGATTCACCAGCTTCTTCTATAGTATTACATTGTTTAAGAATGCTACATAATGGAAGCAGTTTAGGACCATGAAAATCTATATATGACCATCACATATGTATAAAAGAGGACAAGACATCCAGATATTTTGCTTTAACATGGACTATAAATATAGGGATAAAAAAGGGATGCATATCATTATGTTGGACCTGATTCACACTTAAGAAAGTTCTAAAAATAAGAACCTAAAGTTACTCCTGAGCAAAAAAGGTGTTTCTTTTTTCTTTCTTTCTACCTTAACATGAACTTTACATCTGTAACTGTGAAGGCATCCATTTTGTGAATGGAATCAGTTCCTACAACCTATGATTTCACAAGGAACCATTACTATCAATGGTACAGAGACTAATATTCATTAATACCCACCATAAATAAATGTCAACTAAAATTATAGGCTATAATCCCTTAAACATTGGATTATACCACAGAATGGATGCCACAATATGCAAAAAGTTCATATTAATCTCATATTATGTTCACAAATGTAGTATTATTACCAAGTTAAGCCTTTTCAAATTACAATAAGTTAAAAGCGTTTAGCTTTCACTTACGTCTCTATAAAAGCACAAATAGGACTCAATACAGGAACAGCTTTGAAGAAGCCATTTCAAGTACAGAGAAGACTCTGTGTTTTGATTTAAATTGAAAGCACAAGACAAATTAATGAACAGACATATGACATGGAACTCTGATAAGTAAAGCACAAGTTCATTACATTTATTAATGGAATTTAGATCTTCAAAAGAAATAATTAATTAACAAGTTTGTAACCAGAATGAGCAATGTAAAAACGAATGGAGAGGAATAAATAATACTGTTTTCTGTGATTTGTATTTCACTAAGCTGTGTATTCAGAATTCTAACCCTAATGAATACATATGGTCAACAAGTGTTTTTTCTAGAAATGATTGTTTATAGAAACATGTAAATCACTGTGGTCACATTATCCAAAATGTGTGTTCTAATGTAATAATCGAGATATAACAATTTTATAGGATGTGTAAGCTATTCAACTTACTGTACTAAAGATTTTCTTTATATGCTGTAAATGCAGATGTTGTATGAAAAGTAAAAACAATGATGTCTTTACCAGAGAATAGTATTATTACAACTGTGCAGCTTACACACTATATGATGGGGCACTTTTTTTTTTACTAGGATTACTAAATGTTGGTATCTATGAGAGACAGTGCTGCTTGTCTTGTATAAAGTTCAGAATGTTCATTCAAATTCTTCCAATAAATATTTTTATGTTTGACTAAAGTTATTTCCTTTTTTTCTTTTTATTTATCCATTGTTTTAACAACCTGCTTGTTTTAAATTGGTATTAATGGCCCTGATTCAGAGACTGAAAATAAGAGAGAAAGGGCCTGATCCAGACCTACGCCGATGCGCTGTGCTTACTAAAGCACAGCGTATCGGCGTCCACTCTCCCCGACACTCCCCCTGT
>WWET01002342.1:164581-184826 GCA_011038615.1 Limnodynastes dumerilii
TAGGTCTGGATCAGGCCCAAAGTTACTCCTGGGCTAAACCATGTTGATTGCAGGGGAGTCATATTTCATCTGTTGCAAACAGTATTAGATTTCCCAACCCGAGTTTAATTAACAGTGTAATAGTAAAGCTGGTCAGTATCTGTGTGCAGTAAGCAATTCAAAGAAAAATTCCTGCATGCAAAGAATACAATTAACTTGACTCCCCCTGCAATCAACATGGTTTAGCCCAGGAGTAACTTCCCTCTCTTAATTTCAAGCTCCTTCTTAAGGAATCAGGTCCAAGTCTGAATCAGGTCCAATATATTATGTAAATGATTCACATATAAGACTGAATTAATAATTGTCAGGGTCTGAGAAATTGGTCAGGATACCCCTAGACACAACATCATGCTGTTGTACATGTTGCCCTTTTGGGAGACAGTTCACAGAGGCTCAATGACATGGCCACAAGAATATTTTTATTAAACAAATTACAAACTCATTTGTGTTGATTATCCAGTAGCTCACAACATAGTCAACATATACAAAGGAATTAAAAGTGGTGTCATATAAAGTATTCCAGACAGGGGTATTAAACTCCAGAAATATAAATGACATAAAGTACACCTAGATCGACTTAAATATTCAGATATCCATAATTTATGGTTAAAAGAGAAACAAAAGCATTAGTAGTTAGCTGCTTTGCTTTCGTAAATAAAATATTTGCCAATATTTTAAATGTAATTCAAGGGGTATCATTTGAGATGGGATAATACAGTTTTTCAAACCCTTCTCCTAGATCTCTTTATACACATACCTCCTTTTTACAGTATTTATTTATATCCTAAGCTGTCTTCTTCTTTTCTCTTCTGTCTGTTTCTTCTCTCGTTGGGCTGGATCCAGACTTGAGTAAGTGCTTGAAATTAGTTACTCCTGGGTAAACCATGTTGATTGCAGGGCTGTCATATTTCATCTGTTGCAAACAGTATTACTGTTGAGAGGGGATGTTTCCTATCCCAAGTTTAAATAACAGTGTTATAGTAAAGCTGGTAAGTATCTGTGTGCAGTAAGCAATGCAAAGATATATCCCTGCATGCAAAGAATACAATTAACTTGACCCCCCTGCAATCAACATGGTTTAGCCCAGGAGTAACTCATTTCAAGCACTTACTTAAGTCTGGATCCAGCCCATTGTTCTGTGTGGGGAAGGTGGGGTTAAGAGGGAAGTGGAGCCAGCCAGTCACTGATAAGCTTGTTTGATCCAAATTTCTGATATTGGTCATGCAGACACATCAGTATTGCCAGCTATCAGATTCTCTTACTGATGTAGACCTAACAGAACATTACTGATGGATTAGTGGTAAGCTGTACACATAGGCTTTGTTTTATTGATCATTTAAAATGTATTCCTGTGCAACACTGAACATATTTACTCAATTTTATTACAGATAACAAAATTGTTACTATATTTTTTGTATTTTCAGTAATATTTGGACATATATTATATCATATATGTCATTGAAAAACTTCATTAAAGTTAGGTAAAACTCAAGGACTTCCAGTTGGGCGGTGCACCGAGGTGGCCGCATCTTAGCTGAGCTCCTGGCGGGACTACCTAAATTGGGGCTAAACCCCCTAATTTTGACTTTAAAATAGTGGTGGGGGAGTCTTATTGCAGTCCTTCTCCCCTGGGCCCTGCATTTACCGCCGGGATTGCCTTACCTTCCCCGGAGTCCGCCTCTGACATACGAGGCTGTCGTCCGACGTGAGAGACACAGCGGGCTGTCATCTTCTACAGCGGCTTCCAGACCTTGGCAGTCTAGAGTTGAGCAGACTGAGGGGAGCCGATGGAGTGATCTCCGCGAGGAGCTGGTGTCGGGTGCCGTTGGTGGAGAGCGGGAGTCGGCAGTGATGGTGCCATCTTGTAAGGGGCCCACGAGGACCGGAGCTGAGGAGCAGAGTGTCAGGGGCTCCTACAGGGGCTCCCAAGCATCGTGTCATGTGGATTGCTGATAGCCTCATCGCTGACTACGTTTTCCCTGGGGACAGTAAGTAACCGTTCTGTGGGAGCAGACCTAGTGTGAAAAGGGCGCGAACGCCATTTTAACTCTGCAATTGCCTGAGCAACCCCCTGCCTTCTTTGCAGAGAGTTGGGCCCCATTCTAGAAAAGGCGCGAACGCCATTTTGATCCCAGCAAACCGGAGCAAGCCCTTATAGACTGAGTACTCCTAATGGGCCTCTCAATATTAAATCATTCAGCAGTTCCTTGTTTACTACCGCACAGCTGTCATTAAGTTCTACATCCTTTTGAGTCATATCCTTTGCAGGACTATCATAAGTCCCTCATTATCCAGGCCTCTCAATTGCATTTTTACAGCCATAGATATCTAGGATCAGAGTGGTGAACTATCTATTCTAGTCTACCTATTCAAGTCTGACTGAGCAGTTAGTACTCCTCTGAGGAGGTTCCTGATAGAGAAGTGCTTTTATGATACTGGCTTGCTCAAGTAGTCTGATCTCCCGTCTGAATACTATTCTGTTGAATTTACCCTCAACTGTCAGTTACCTTTTGTAAAACCCTACAAACTTGCCAATTCTCTTTGCATAGCATTGCATGGAACGTCTTGGGAACTATAACTGCTGCAAGTAGGCTGAACTGTGCTTCTTAAGGTGCCCTTGTGTGTCTGAAGTTTGATTGCTGTCCTCTTGTGGCCTATTAGTAGCCTAGATAGGGGACAGCGGTTGACCAAGAAAATTCACGGAGGCATTACAGAGCGCGACGTCCTGTCCATCTGCTCCTACCTTCGTCCCGATTGCATGGAACTACTGTTCTTTACACCTGAATGTCTGAGGCTGGAATGCAAGTACTCTTCTGAACAATCCTAACTCTAAGGACCTACTCGAATAAGTTTAGTCCCTGATATTCTCAGAACTCACTCCTGATCAGAATTATCATACTTACCTTTAAATTTAGTAGTGGAAAAGAGTGCTTGCCTAATGCTTTTCTTGACAGGTGATTTCTCCGTTTGATGCTAACTGCCTTGTGTCCATTGTCTTACTGCATATAATCAATTGTTTGTATCAGCTTTATCACTAGTTAACAATGATAAATTAGCAGGAATTTTGTATGCTCTCCTGTTCTAAGATAGTATACCTATTTGACTGTTTTAGAATTTAAAGTCATATTTTGGGATATCTTCTTTAGATTAAAATGTAGTTTTATTTCTTGGTAGGAACCACTGGAGACATTTATTGACCTTTAGTTATGTGAAACATTTATCTTCTTAACTTAATCCACTACTCCCTTGGCGGAACTTCACTTTCAATCTACTTAAGGGTGAGTCCTGTAATGGACAAATTCCTAGACAGGCAAGCTTCCTCGTCTCAACAATCTCCCTCTCAGAGGGAAATCTCAAACTTTCTTATTCCACATATCGATAAGAAGTTTGATGACTTCCAAATCAGACTAGATGCAGCCCTCACCAAAATTGAGGCTAATTCCACACAAATGGCTGCTTTAGAGCAAAGAACCAGCGATACGGAGGACACTTTGATGTCGCTGCAGGCACTTACCACTTCCCAAACCCCAAAAATTGCTGAATTAAGTAGTAAAGTAGAGGACTTGTAAAATAGGAATAGGCGTAGCAATTTGCGTTTTATTGGAATTCCAGAGTCCGTAAACGCCTCCCTCCTGTCTGAATTTATTACAAAAAAAAATTCCTGAGGCATTGGGAATTTATGATCCCTCCAACGAACTCCAAGTTGAGAGGGCACATAGGATGGGAGTGGAAAGACAGGGCCCCCAAAAACGTCCTAGACCGACAATAGGTAAGTTTTTAGACTTTAGAGCTAAAGAGAAACTGCTCAAAGCTTACCGTCAGAGCCGTAACCTGGTCATAGAGGGTGCTAATATTTTAATTTTTCAAGACTATTTGTTTGAGGTTACTCAAAAGCGTAAAGCTTTCTCG
Organism: Limnodynastes dumerilii; assembly: GCA_011038615.1. Classification (NCBI taxonomy): domain Eukaryota; kingdom Metazoa; phylum Chordata; class Amphibia; order Anura; family Limnodynastidae; genus Limnodynastes; species Limnodynastes dumerilii. Next base: position 168,530 of record WWET01002342.1, read on the forward strand.
GAAGTCTGCCAATGTTTAATACAGCGCAACCAGCGCTTTGCCCTTCTATACCCAGCCGTTCTGAGAGTGGTGGACAATGGTACTGTACAAAATTTTTTTTACAAAGGCAAAATCCCCCGCAATAAAGTTGATGCCTTTCGTTCCTGCTCCTCCCTCCATTCGTGACTTGGCATTTAAAAGATCCCTGTTTACGTTCTCATAGTTACTTTACTTCATATTTGACCATCTTATAATGACTAAGGGAGGGCTTGGTGCAGGGGCATCTTCCTTTCGAAGCATTGATTTAAAGTGTTAACCGATAATTTACATTTAAGATTGTAACTGGCTTTCTTGTCTCTTAATGGTTCTTATTTCTACTTTACAATGTTTACCTTTACAATTAGTTTAATATGTGTTATTTGTAGTTATTTCTGGCGCTCCCCAGACTACCCTCTGGGGACCGCCTCTGGCTTCTTTGATTGTTCGAAAAAATTTACACGGTGTCATTCTCTTGTAAATTTACAACCTAATATACATTTAATGTTACTTACATTTAACCTGTTCTTGTTTTCTGTCATTATGCATTCTCCCGGACTGGGGTGGGGCTGCGTGCCTTTGCCTGAATCAGCGTTATGTTTGCTAGTCCATACTGAACCTCTATCCCATATGGAGTTGGAATCTGATTCTGGAACCACACCGTCTGAGGGGGTAGGATGACCACACAAACACACACCACACACACACACACACCCCGTCCTATTAACATTGTCTTCTGGAATGTTGGTGGATTAAATACCTCAAAAAATTGAAGCCTGACATCACTTTTCTGCAATAGACCCATTGGCGTGATGGTGACACCTCCTCCTTAAGAGCTAGCTGAATATATAGCTGTAATGCGGTTACCTTCAACAACAAATCAAGGGGAGTTACAATTTTATTCAATCGGAATCTCCAGTTTGATATTTTGGACGAGGTCCGGGATGAGGGGGGTAGGTTCCTCCTCCTTGATGTTGAGATTTGGAATGTTAAATACACGCTACTAAATTTATACGGCCCAAATGCCAATCAATTTGAATTCTTCCAGGAAATTATTCAACTCTTAGCTACTAGGCAACACTATCCCTTAAATATAGGTGGTGATTTGAATGTCGTGGCAGATCCCTGTATAGACAAATCCCCTGCCCTGACTAGGCCATCTCACGCTCTGGGTCGCAGTTTCTCTCTACTCCAGTCTACGCTTCACCTCAGCGATCCATGGCATCTTTTCAATCCAACCGATAGGTCTTTTACATTCCACTCGCAGGTCCACCGTTCATTCTCTAGGTTATACTGTATCTTGGTGGCTGATGACTTATTGCAGTGTGTGGTTGGCGCGGAAATTGGAGATATAGTGGTCTCTGACCATGCCCCGATATTGATCACTGTTAGCTTAGCAATCCTCCCCCAACGGGACCGTTTTTGGAGGTTCCCATCCCACTTGTATCAATCTGAGGATTTTAAATCCCAGATGGAGGCCCATTGGGGAAATTATGTTGACGACAACATACAAAATAGTGATGACCCGGTATTACTGTGGGAGACTTCAAAGGCTGTCATGCGGGCCATGTGATGCAATATGTGGCTCAACAGAGAAGACGGAGTAGGGCACAATATGTTGCTTTACAGACCGAGTTGACGGACTCATTTGCCTCTTATACAGCTAACCCTTCGATGAGTCCTTTGCTATATATTTAAAATCCTGCCGTCTGTTGGAAGCTTTTTTGACTACTCAAGCTAGAGCAGGCATTGACAATACATGCCACAAATACTTTAGATGGGGGAATAAGACAGGGAGACTGTTAGCAACTGTATAAAACCTTGGTCAAAAAAGTCATACATAACAACAATTCGACATAGAGGGAACTCTCAGCTCCTTACTCGCACGACAGACATTTAAGCCCACTACTATACAGATCTTTATAGAGCAATTCCACATGGCATGTCCCAACAACGGGATATTCTTCGGATGGCTGAGTTGCCATTGCTCTCCTCTGACCAAAATACAGTATTAAATTCAGATATTACCACAGATGAAATTAATAGGGCTATTTCTTCCCTTCATTTACATAAAGCTCCAGGACCAGATGGTTTCACAGGGGAATATTATAAATTGCTTCAACCACAATTAGTCCCCACGTTATTAACACTATTTAACACCATAATTAAGGAGCGACCAAGATATCCATCTTTTAATGCAGCTTACACGACTTTAATTCCCAAACCTGACAGAGATGTACAAAAAGTTGATTCTTATAGGCCAATATCTTTAATTAATGTTGATTACAAATTACTGACTAAGATAGTGGCCAATAGACTTCAACTTCTTTTACCAGATCTACTGACAGCAAACCAACTCGGATTTATCCGTGGGCGACAGTCTGTGAAGGCTATTAGATCAGCAATTGCGGCCTCGTTAGCTTATTTCTCCAATCCACACACAACGAACATCCTACTTAGTTTAGATACCACACGTGCCTTCAACACGGTAGCATGGCCTCACTTGATGGCAGTGTTGGAATACAGAAATTTTGACCCCCTTTTTATTCATTTCATAAGGTACCTCTATACGGACCCCTATACCTCTTTACTTATTATTGGTTCTAGAGGACAGACAATCACTATGGAGAGGGGCACGAGACAGGGATGTCCCTTGTCCCCCCTTCTATTCAACCTTGCCTTGGACCCGCTACTTTGGATCTTACAAAAAAATCAGAAGTTTGAGGGGATAGTGGTGGGAGCCTCCAAAGTTAAAATATCTGCTTTTGCGGATGATGTTTTGTTGTACATAGGAAATCCGGAATCCTCCTTGAGCCATATCCTAGATCTTCTGGGGAAATTTGGCGCAGTATCTGGATTTGAATATAACCTGCAGAAACCTATTGCTTTGAATCTGGCTCCTTGTGTGGAACGGCCAGAATGGGCGGTGGACCTTCCCATTAGATGGGCTAAGCATTCTTTCACATATCTGGGGGTAGAGATTCATAAAAACCCAGCTCATTTATATGAGCTCAATATCTCAAGAGCTATTTGTAATCTGAAAAGGGAGTTAGATGGGTGGCGGTCCCTCCCCCTCTCTTTCCTTGGCCGGGCCAACCTCATCAATATGATATCATTTCCAAAGTTCATATATCTCTTTCATGCACTCCCTCTTCTTGTTACTAGGAAGGATATTAAAATGATTGTTGCACTCTTCAGAAAATTCATTTGGGCAGGGGGATGGCCCCAAATAGGGCTTATAAAGCTGCAGCAACATAAATTGCATGGTGGAATAAATTTTCTTAATTTAATGCTCTATAACCACGCTGCTCTGCTTAGAATAGTTAAGGATTGGCTCTTGCAGAGGAATATTTTTGCTGATACACTATTGGAGGCAGGATTTCTGCCGGGAATCTCCCTTGTCAATTTTCTCCACCAACATGACCAGGAGATACCTCCTGACATCAAGGATAATCCTCTATTGTGGTCCACTCGAAAAGTGTGGCACATTACTCGTCATAACTTCCATTTAAATGCACGCCACTCCATCTACCTCCCCTTTATCAAAAATCCTGAATTGCAGCATCCTACCCCTTCACAATGTGGCATAGAGAGGGACTTTCTATTGTGGGACAAATTCAGGATGTAAATACCGGTAAACCATATAGGCGTTGGAAAAGTTTCCATTCTTAAGGGGCCATCAGCTGGCATTCTTACAGGCTCAACATTACGCTAGCTTCCTATCCCGCCTTCTATCACCTGTAGACAGGACAAATGCACTAGATACATCACTTCGTAATCCAATGACTTTTAGAAAGACAATTTCAGTCCATTACAAACTATTAACCACACCTCTCGATTATGAAAAGGGTGGATCTGGTCTGGTTAAATGGACCCAGATATTCCCCTCCCTGAATTGTGATGACCTCCTTAAAGCCCTAACTTATTCTAGGAGGGTGCTGCCCTCTTCCCAATATGTCAAAATGTTCCTGAAACTCTTTCACCATGCATATTACTCCCCCCTTCGCCTATTCCACATGGGAGCTAGGGATTCACAGAACTGTCCCAGGTGTGCAATCCTGGAGGCTCCAGATGAAAAGATATACTGAACTGCACCTATTAACATATGTCCCACTAACGGCCGAATGGGCGGTCTTTGGTATACTACCCCCTGCTCAGCGAGTAGATAAGTATGCAAAAAAAACGGCATTGGCAATTAGCTCTGCCGCAAAAAAACAATCCTACAAACTTGGATTAGTCCTTCAACCCCGCCATTTACTTTGTTTAAGGAAAAACTTCACTATCTGTTCAGGATGGACTGGGTAGAAACTCTATTAGACAAAGAGAGAAAAGCTGAAAATTTCTTTGGAGTATGGGAAGCATATATGCAGACTCTGCCAGCATCTATGAGACTCAAAATACATAACTCTTTGCAACATACTACCTGGTATTTATTTAGGCAGCTGGCAAATGATCCCCCATTGGAGATTGACTGATGGGTTGTTGTCTGGCATGCCGCCCCCCCCCCCTTTCTGATGCTGTGGAGAACTTATCGCATTTATGTTTATAGTATGAAAATCACTCTCAAATAGACTTGAACATGTTAATGTACAACACTGTGGAATTGTTTATATCTTACACACGTACCCTTGTCTGTTTGTTACTATGTGTATTACGTGTATTTGCTGTATTACCGTGTACCAATAAAAATATCATAATAAAAAAAAAAAAGTTAGGTAAAACTCACAGCACCATGACTGGTCATGAAAATTCATAAAGTATAATAATCTGTAATAGCAACAGTTGTAATAATATTAACTACAGGCAGTAGACTGCAGAACAAGCTCAGAAACAGGCAGAACGCAGCTGGACTAAACTATATTTCCAACAGGCCACTATGGAGAATCTATATCACGCTGATTTGAACAGATGGAGGTGAAAGTAAAATGTAAAGCTGGACTTCTGACAGAGAGGCAGCATGACATGGCCACACCAACTAGCATCACAGATAAAGTAATGCCAACTTAGGCTGCACGCATTTAGACATTGCAGTGGTAGGCAAGCTGGAATGCAGAGATAAAGAGATTCTAGATATCTGTTGATGATCATGTATTTTGTACACAGATGGTTTACATTACGGAGAATTTATATTCTACACAAGGGAATGAAAGTGACATATATAATGATGAAAATGTAGACTCATTATCCATGTCTGACGAGGAAACCACTGATAGCTCACACATTGCACGTGCAGTCACCAGCGTTCCCGCATTTAACATCCAGACGGAGAGAACTACAAACTGTGAGCCATACCTCTACCACACTATCTATTAATACCACTGAACTGAGTTGGAGACAGGCATTTAAACAGATCCAATATTGGACATGGAGCTCCTTGTATGATTAAATCGAGAGGTATAACGATACATTATGTATGGTTAACACAAGGATTACTCCTACAGACTGAGAAACAACTCCGGAGGGGGTTAAAACTTTCAAACACTGTTATCTTTTCTATTCATTTTATTAATATTTAACTGTATGTGGATACATGTTATGTTACCATCTATACACTACATCTAATTATATACATCATATTTTAGTCTTGAGAAGGATTATAGCAGTGAGCGCTGAGACCTAAAACCAGTTCCTATAGGAATTGTACATTTATTAACAGTATTACTACTATCAGGGAAGTGGACTACCTGATAGGTCCCGGCAGCCCTGCAATAAAGTTATATAAGGGGGTGGGTAAGCGCCTAAACTCTGCAACCGCACCTAGGTGCAAACCACTATATTCAACTCCAGCATTAGCTAAGTCATTTGTCCCAAGATGGATAATGAAATCAACCTCCCTTTCCTTGCTCACTGCCTTTACAATATTTAAAATGCACTTTTTACCACGTGGAACTGTCGCTCCAGGCAAGCACTTCACCTGATTCCTATTTCCGGGTCCTGTTCCCAACTGGATACCCCTAACAATAGAATCCCCCACAGGAAAGGAAGTCCCTCTCAGGGATTCCTTTTTCTTACCATCTGGTTCCCTCAACACCTCATGCGCTACATTACCTGTTGAAGTGCTCTCCAGGCCTCCAAGTGCTGCATAGGAGTTACGCAAGGGCAGAGGCTGTGCAATGTGTCCTTGCACAACTGGAACCTTCCTGCATGCATTCCTCACCATAGTCCACCCAGTACGCAGCCCACTTTTCATTGATATTTGGCAACAGATTAAATTCAAGTGTAAGATGGGTGATGGTGCAGTAAGAGGGTGCTATAAATAGATTTTTTTCCAGACTCTGGGATGAGAATTATAAAAAATGGAATAAGGGGGATTATTACAGTGTTGTGTATGTAGCGTCTAAAAGAGTTCCAACAGAGTAGGTGTGAGGTCAACCTGGAGGCTTTTATAATATTTTAAAATCCATTGGGACCTGGGGCCTTATACTAGGAATGGCCAATGCTATCTCACGGTGCTTAATTTCCATATACTATGGTGAGGGCGGGAAGATTTGATTTGGAAAGGAGTTTATTTGTCAGGATATTAGTTAAGAGGAGAAAAGGTGTAGAGGTCAATGTAATAATTGGTAAGGGGGGACAATTGTAATTGACCCATAATGATGCTACATCACTTTATGTGATGGTGTCACATATCTGCATATCTATCAATAGGCCCCTTTTCACAAAAAAAATTTCACATTTAGTGCCAGTCAGGAGTGTCTCCCTATTCAAGGTGAGACATCTCTTGATGGCCCCCTCAATGTCACGCCTGCTATATCCACGCTCCCTAAACCGTTCTCCCATCTCAGTAAGTGCTTTAGTTAACAATGTACGGTCAGAGTAAATCCAAACTAACCTGACCATCTGGGAGAAAGGGAGACCTGTCTTAAGTGGTCTTGGGTGGAAGCTAGTGGCATACAGTAATGTGTTTTTTTCCGTGGATTTCCTATGCAATGTAGTCATAAAACCTTGGTTAGTCTGTGTTACTGTCACATCAAGAAAGGCAATAGTATCAACATCAAAAGCAAGGGTAAACCTGATAGTGGTGTCCAAGTTATTAAGATAGGTAACAAAGTCAGTAAGTTCTTCCACCGACCCCCTCCACAGAAGGAACACATCGTTGATATATCTGACAAAGAAGGGGATACAATGAGCAAAATTAGCGTCAGAAAATATATGTTCCCTTTCGTAATCATCCATAAAAAGGTTGGCATATGATGGGGCCATATTTGAAATATCCAGATTTTTGAGGCAGGATCACCCTATTGTTCCTGTCATTTATGGATTGCCCAAGATCCATAAATCCTTGGAGAAACCCCCTGGGAGACCTATTATCTCTTCCAGGGGGTCTTTATGTCAACCCTTGTCCCAACTAGTTGATTTCTATCTACAACCCCATGTCTCTAAGATCAGCAGCTACATTAAGGATACCACTCATTTCCTGAAAAAGCTTAGGGAAGTTAATCATCTGGCAGGTAAGGTATTGCTGGTCACGCTGGATGTGTCCAGCTTATATAGCAATATACCGCATGACCTTGGTCTTAAAGCTGTTCAGTCAGCTTTATCCACTGGTGATCCGGAAGGTCCTCCTGGGGACTTTATTCTGAGGTTAGTTGAATTCATACTGACGAAAAATTACTTTATGTTCCAGAACTGCTTTTCAGCGTGGCACTGCGCTGGGGTCAAATATGGCCCCATCGTATGCCAACCTTTTTATGGATGATTACGGAAGGGAACATATATTTTCTGACGCTAATTTTGCTCATTGTATCCCCTTCTTAGTCTGACGATGTGTTCCTTCTGTGGAGTGGGTCAGTGGATGAATTTACTGACTTTGTTACCTATCTTAATAACTTGGACACCACTATCAGGTTTACCCTTGCTTTTGATGTTGATACTATTGCCTTTCTTGATGTGACAGTGACACAGACTAGCCAAGGTTTTATGATTACATTGCATAGGAAATCCACGGACAAAAACACATTACTGTATGCCACTAGCTTCCACCCAAGACCACTTAAGACAGGTGTCCCTTTCTCCCAGATGGTCAGGTTAGTTCGGATTTACTCTGACCGTACATTGTTAACTAAAGCACTTACTGAGATGGGAGAACGGTTTAGGGAGCGTGGATATAGTAGGTGTGACATTGAGGGGCCATCAAGAGATGTCTCTCCTTGAATAGGGAGACACTCCTGACTGGCACTAAATGTGAAAACAAAGATCAAAGACTGTTTTTTTGTTCTGAATTTTCAATGGCTTCATCGTTTTTGCATAAAGCACTGTCCCAAAACTGGCACATTCTTTCATCAGATGCCAGATTGGGTCGGTTTGCCCAATCATTACCACTTATGAGCTTCAAACGAAGTAGAAACTTGAGGGACAGGATTGTCCATACGGATTTGAAGCCCATTCAACCGAGACTATGGCTGCACAAAAAGACAGGGGTTTCCCAATGTAGTGGCTGTACTACATGCAGTTTTCTTATTTTGGGAGACCACTTTATTAATTATGTCACCAAAGAGGTATTTTATGGCAAACATGCCTAAAACTGTGAAAGCAAATATGTTGTATATTTGGTTACCTGTCCTTGTGCAAAGGTATACATCGGAAAGACCGTACGTATGCTTAAAGAGCGGATTGCAGCACACCTCTCTTCGATTAAGAATCGTGCTCTTCGATTAAGAATCGTGGATAATAAAATCACCCCTGTGGCCAGACACTTTGTGGCCTGTGTTTACACACTGCGGGACTTCCGATGTATGCCTCTGCTACAATACCCCCTCTTAGAAGGGGTGGAGATCGTGAGTTATTACTGTTGCAAAGTGAGGCTAAAATGATTTATCGCTTTAAGTCACTTACTCCTAATGGACTCAATAAGGAGTTTAATCTTTCTTGTTTTATCTAAATTTGTGATTATCCTGTTATGTTTGCCTTTATTTTATTATCTGCTCTCATTCATTGTTTTGGCTCCCTGTACTGCCACTGCCTACACTGTGCGTGTTGGCATCTGAGCTGTCTGACCGCGCTGACATGCTGTTGCCTAACTACCGTTGACGCTGTGGTGGGGGCGGTGTCTTATGATGCGGCTGTGCCACAGGATCGATGGGGCGGACCCAGCTATGGTTGGCGCGGCTATGACGGCATCTGGACGCCGACTTCACACACGTGGGGGACGGTTTGGCGGTTTAACAGGTGAGTATCTATGGATGTATATATATGTGTGTTCTTACCCTTTACATGCTATCTCTCCAGCACACGGCACGACTGCATCTCTGTTCATGCTTGTCACCCTGATGAAGGAGTCGCTTCTTACCCCGAAACAGCTGTTTGTCGGTGACCACTATTCAATGATATGACTGTGTCTCTTCCGGCTTACAGGGGATTTCTATTATTGATACCTATGTGTGCTTTGTATTCTATGGACTTTGGACATTTATGATTGTGAATGCTGCACTGCACTTAGTGAATCATTGATATTGAGTTCAGCTACTCTCTTTTTGTTCCGGATACCATTGTATGACACAGCTATTTGTTACAGCCGCCGTGTAACGGCAGGCTGTATGCGCGCTCTTACCTCTGTCCCGCGGCGTGTCTAGGGGATTCCCTAGCCGACAGCTAGCGTGGTTACAGCGTCCTGGTAACCATGCGCGCGCTGTCTGTAGTTGGCGCGCGTCTCCCTGTCGGCTTTGTTATGCGTTTCCCTGTTGCCAGGGGAACGCCTCCTTATTTCCTTCTAGCCTATCACAGTCCTGCAGCCCCTTTATTAGATCTCTTAGGTCAGCAATCTGCGCCGGTTATAGAGTCTGTTCCCTCAGTTCTGTGATCTGCTACTTACCTTGTGTGCCTAGTGCTTCCAGCCTAGTGATTTGACCGTTGTTTGACCCACTTACCTGCCTTGATTCCTGCCTTAGTTACCTTGTGTATCCAGCCCTGGTTCTCATCCCTACTTGTACCTACGTGCGTCTAGTCCCGTGAACCGTCTTTTGGCCAGCGTGCCGCGTTTGGTGTTACTTGAAGTCCGTCACAGTTCGGTCCCTTCCGGACTGATTCTGCTCCCACTTACCTTACTGTTCCCTTCCCTTTCCTCTGGTATCCACTCCGGGTTTCCTATTCTCTTCCGCGGGTCTGGTTCAACGTGGCACGACCAGGCTATTGGGGCGCAGCCAAATCCATCCCCGCCATCTGGGGCTCTGGTGAAAACCCCCCGATAGCAAAGTTACCGGGCCCTGGTAGTCGACTCGGTCACCACCACTCTCTCTTCTGTGGCCATCTTGGTTCTCTCCGAGGTAAACCCGGGGCGCCATTCCAGTTAACCTTTTTCCCCACAACTACTCCGGTTCTCTGCCAAGTAAACCCGGAGTGTCGTAACACACTGGTACCCCTCCCTATCATTTCCGTGCCTTTTGAACGAATTGGTATGGATCTGATAGGGCCAGTGGAGAAATCTGCTCGAGGACACCAATACATACTAGTGGTAGTTGACTATGCCACCAGATACTTAGAGGCTATACCCCTACGTAATATGAAATCTGGCACTATTGCCAGAGAGCAACTAATACTATATACCCGCCTGGGAATACCGAAGGAGGTCTTAACAGACCAAAGTACCCTGTTTGTTTCCAAGCTTATTTAGATTTATGCCGATTGTTAAAGGTAGATAGAATTACCACTTTGGTGTACCACCTGCATACAGATGGTCTGGTAGAAAGGTTTAATGAAACCCTTAAACAAATGATAAAGAGGGCCGTGTCTCAAGAAAAGCGAGACTGGGATTTGCTTCTACCTTATTTGATGTTCTCTGTCAGAGAGGTACCCCAATCCTCTACAGGGTTTAGTCCCTTTAAACTTATCTATGGGAGGCAACCCTGAGGGATTCTGGATTTGTTAAAAGAAGGGTGGGAACAACAACCCTGTCAGGACCCTAATATCGTTCAGTTTGTGTCTCAATTGTATGCCTGCCTTAGGCGGATTGTGCCACTCCTGAACAAACATATGGAAAGGGCTCAACAACGTCAGAAACAAAGTTATGATGTCACCGCAGTTAATTGGTCCTTTAAACCGGGAGACAAGGTGTTAGTGCTTGTGCCCACAACAGAAAGTATGATGTATGCTCAAGGGCGGGCCCTTTTGAGATCATAGAAGCGGTGGGACCGGTCAATTACAAGGTTCGACAGGAGGGTAGAAGGAAGGAGGTACAAATCTACCATGTGAACCTGTTAAAACCTTGGAAGGAAAGCACCCCTCTTTAGTAGCAAAAAAGGTTCCAAAATGCCAGGTACCCATTGAAGTCACACTTAGTCCTGGACAGAAACAGGAAGTGGTGAACTTGGTAGCGCAGTTCCAAGATGTGTTTTCTGACATTCCGGGAAAGACACAGATCAATAAACATGATATTGTGACTCCACCCAGGGTGCTCATCAAAAAAAGGCCTTATTACATACCCGAGGCAAAACGAGCACTGGTAAAGCAAAAGGTAGAAGAGATGTTTTACCTAGGAGTTATAGAGTAATCAAATAGCAAGTGGAATAATCCCATTGTCTTAGTACCTAAGCCTTCAAGTGCGATAAGATTCTGTAATGACTTCTGCAAATTAAATCAGGTTTATCGCTTTGATTCGTACCCTGTGCCCCGGATTGATGAGTTAATAGAGAAATTAGCCAGGAGTCAGTATCTTACCACGCTTGACTTGACAAAGGGATACTGGCAGATTCCTTTGACAGAAGCTGCTAAGGCAAAAACAGCCTTCTCTATGCCAGAGGGCCTATTTCAGTACAAAAGGTTGCCATTTGGTTTACATGGTGCCCCAGCAACCTTCCAGAGAGCTATGAATAAGTTATTGCAGCTCCACAGAGAATATGTAGTTGCATATTTAGACTACATTGTTATTTTTAGCTCTGACTGGGAATCGCACCTACCAAAAGTAGAAGCCATTTTGAAGTCTCTACGGGCACATTGGTTTACCACCAATCCTGAGAAAGGTGCCATTGATATGGTAGAAGCCAAGTATTTGGGGTACATTGTTGGCAGGGGACATGTTAAACCTTAGCCTAATAAGATAGAAGCAGTTCTCGCTTGGCCCAAACCCAAATGTAAGTTGCAGCTTAGGACGTTTCAAGGTCTAGTGGGATAGTACCACAGGCTAATACGTGGTTTTGCAACTAGAGCAGCTCCACTAACCGAATGTCTTAAAAAAAAAAGTCTCCAGACAAAATAATGTGGTCCAGACTAGTGGAAAAGGCTTGGCAAGACTTAAGAAAAGCTTTTTGTACAGAGCCTGTCTTGCAAGCTCCTGAGTTTACAAAACAGTTTGTGTTGTAGATGGATGCCTCTGAGACAGGATGAGGGGCAGCCCTTTTCCAGGATGTAGATGGTGAAGAGAAGCTGGTCCTCTACCTTAGCCATAAATTACTTCCCAGAGAGTGCAAGTATTCCTCTGTAGAGCAGGGCTGCTTGGCAATTAAATAGGCAGTGGAGTCCTTAAAATATTATTTGTTGGGATGGGAGTTTTTGTTTGTTACAGACCATGCTCCCTTGAAATGGATGCCATGATGGGAACACTAGGGAGGCTGAAGTGACATGATGGGAACACTGGGGAGGTTGAAGTGACATAATGGGAACACTGGGGAGGCTGAAGTGACATGATGGGGATACTGGAGAGGCTGTATATGAATACACATAATGGGTACACTGGCATCTAGACACACATAATGGGGATAATGGGGAGACTGAAGTGACATGAAGGGGATACTGGGAAGGCTGAAGTGACATGATGGAGATACTGGGGAGGAGGCTGAAGTGACATGATGGGGATACTGGGGAGGAGGCTGAAGTGACATGCTGGGGATACTGGGGAAACTGAAGTGACATGATGGGGATACTGTGGAGGAGGCTGAAGTGACATGCTGGGGATACTGGGGAGGAGGCTGAAGTGACATGTTGGGGATACTGGGGAAACTGAAGTGACATAATGGGGATACTGGGGAAACTGAAGTGACATGATGGGAATACTGGGATTTGGAGACACATGAATGGAGAATACTGGGAGCTGCAGATACATGAATGGGGAATACTGGGAGCCGGAGACACATAATGAGAATACTGGGGAGGTTGGAGACAAATTAATGTGGAATATACAGAGGATAGAGAGCCAAGAATGTTGAATTTATTAAATAATGGTCAGGATTCAGTTTGTATTGTATGGCGGTCTGTATGGTATAATGGTCACTAGGATAATGTCTGTATGGTATGGCTGTCACTAAGATTTGCAGTCTGTATTGTGTGGCAGTTTATAGGATGAAGTGGGAATTGTATAGCGGACACTAGGATGCTATTAGTATGGTATAGTAGTGACTATGATTTGCTTTCTTTTATTATGGTTACAAGATTGTGTAGGTGGGATCACATTTAAGTTTGCAGGGGGGCGCCGAACACCCTAGCACCGGCCCTGCACCCAGCAACTACATTTCTAATTCTGCCCCAGGTCATGCCAAGACCCAGTTTAAATTGCAAGTTAGTGCCTTCTATATGTAAGCACTTCTTTTTTTGTGGTCTTACAGACAAAACTATTAAGTTAGCTGCTTACAAAGTAATTTTTTTATTTCAAGGAATTAATTATTCCTATTGTAAACTGTCTTGTTAATACCCCTGAGAATAAGTATCTACAGGCTTGTAAATTCCGTGAAGCTCTGCAAAACATTTGGGGGTTTCCAGGGAAGTAAAATCTTTAGGGTGTTCTCAGAGTAAAAAAAAAAAAAAAGGTTAGAAACCACTGTTCTAGGTCATTAATTCTGTTCCTGAATTGTTTGTTTAGCTTGTCAGTGTAAGATGTTTGCTGTTTAAGTTGCCATGTATCTTGAAAGACTTCCCCTAATCTGTGTTCATTCTCCTGAATGCGCTTTGCATTTTGGGCTGTTTCCTCTTTCAGCTCCTGAATTAAATTTGTGAACTTGGATGCTTGTGCCTGGATCAAAGGTTCTGTTGTTTCTTTGATTGCCCCCTGGGACAAAGGATTGGCCATCATGATTGCAGTTATCAGAGCTAGCAGCCAATGGCTCTGTTTTTATTTTTTTTAATTTTTTGATCAGCTGGTTTAGAATGGGGATATTTAAGGTAACTGAATTAATCCATTGCATTTAAAAAAAAAAGAAAAAAAAAGGAAAGATAACATTTTTTATAGAAAGGTACACAGAAGAGTGATGAGTATGAGTACAAGTTCATATCTCTCCCCAGGGTCATTGTGGAAAGCTGGTTTTACATGATTCTGACCCAAAATTTTTGAAAGGGAGAAAGCACTTTCAGTGTTTGCAGTACAGGTTGAAGTTGTAAAGTAGTAGCTGCTGCCTGTAGGAATTCAGTGACTTTAAGAAGTTAAAGTGTTAAGTTGCAGGCAGATCTAAGAGATAGATGAGAAGCTAAGCAGAGTGCAGGTTAGTAAGTTGCAGTTAAATATTCTATGCATTCACAATTTGAGTGATCAAAAATTAGGTGCAGAGGGGTCTAAATGAAGTGAGTGCATGCAAACTACTGCTGGGTTCAGAGCTACAATTACTGTGTATGGCAAGTAATAATTATTATTCTAAACAGAAAGATAACAAATTGACTTAAAATGTAAAATATGTGAAAATATCTTAAATAAGATATTTTAATTTCAACACTTACATTTTTAAAGAGGTTAAAGAAATAGTTGCTGTTCATTTCATTATCTCATGCAGCACGTTATTGATAGTGTGTACATACTGCATGTAAATTCATAGGTTTCTTCTAAATAACATACAAATGAAAATGCTGCCTTCTAGTGGTGGTTTTTATCTTTTATCTATCAAATGAAATGAAATATTAAACTTTTATGCAATTACTGACTTGGTAAAGTTGCAATTAAATGGAATTTCAAGCAGTGATTTATTATAGCAGAATAATTTTTACTTCTCCGTTCTTTTAGGTGTAGAACGGTGACCAGGCTTGAATTACACATACATTAGCATTTTCTCAAGTTATGCAGCAATGCTATTAAATAAGAAATTTTGTAGTAACGCTTCATTGGGCTCAATTTAAAACCAGATATTAATTTTCAACTCTATAAATGAAAAGAACAAAAAATGAATAAATTAATAGATAATTAGAATAAAAATGTGAAACCACTGAAAATAAGTAGATTCTTGTGTCTCAATTGTAATAATAAGTAGTATTATTCTATTAAGAGACAACAAAGTTTAATTTTTTTTTTCCGTCTCAGTAAGTGTCATCCAAGGTGAGTTTGTCCCTTGGGTCAGCTTGATATTTGCATTACATTGGCTGAGACAATAGCCCGGTTTCCGTACATGTGGGGGGTATGCAATTGTTCACGGAAGAGGGGAGTGAACTCCCCTCTGACATGCGAATTTATGGGCACTTCCGTTTCCATTACCTCAGCCTTAGGTTTACCGCACGGATCTGCTTCCACGCGATTACAGAAACCTCTCCATGTGTAAGGCAAACTCCCCTCCATCAGATAGATCTCTATGAGTTCTGTCCTCATGGATATCCGTTGCATAACATCTGGCGCACGCATGTGCAGATGTTACATGCAAGGGGACTTAAGCTAGAAGCTTGCAAAATTCCTTGCATTATCTGTGTATTCGGGCCAAGATCGCTCAATGTGTGTTCCTTTCTTTATTCTAAACCTGCCCCTATTTATAAGGTCTTAAGCCTGTGTAAATGGTGGTATAAGCTAGTCAGTTTTAGAATTAACTGCAGTTAATTAACTCATCAAACATATCTGAACAAATGTACACCCTTGTATACATAAGGCTGGACCCAGACTTACACAAATTGGTCATTTTCCGCTCGGATGCACACACCGCACTACTATTACGAATCTGGAACATCCAGATCCAGTCTTCCATAATGGAAGTGTGGTTTTTCGATGGTTTGGCAGGAAAGGGCGGAATGAATATGTAAGGTAAGTAAGAGAAGAGTCTGGAAATAAGGGGCAGACAAGTATCTGGTTTCCCTCAGGTGTCTGCTAATTAGTCTCCCTGGCTCTGCTAATTAGTCTCCCTGGCCTGGGGTTGATGCTGATTGGTGGGAGGTCCTTTAAATAGTTTTACCTGGGAACACACCCCTGTCGGCTATAGCATCTGGTGTATTCCTGCCTGCGTTTGATAGTGTGTTCTCCTCGTGCATCTGCCTTGGATTCGTTTTGTGTTTACTCTTTGTTTACCTTTTGTTACCCTTGCCTGCCTCTGTCTTGTTGTCTGCCCTGTCTGTGGTTCTCAGTGTGCGGTGCGAGTAGCTTGCTGCTCGCACTGGCCGCTCGGCTTCTTTGTCC
>WWET01002342.1:185085-198958 GCA_011038615.1 Limnodynastes dumerilii
TCAGAGCTCTGTTGTGCCACTGTACTTTCCATCTTGCAGTGTGTATTCCGCTGTGTGTACCATCTCTGCAGTGTGTATTCTGCTGTATGTCTGTGGTTCACATTTTACAACATTGTAGCCACTCCCTGCTGTCTCCCTGCATATTTACCTTGCTCTGTTCAGTATCTGGTCTGTGGGTTCCAGCAGTATCTTGTATGCCTGGGTTCCTGCTTACCATCTTGTATGCCTACTGTTTATCTATACACTATTGTTTTGTTGTGCAAGGGTTCCTGCAAAATCATTGTTGTGTCTGGATTCCTGGTTACGATTCGGTTCCAGTGCGGGCACCTTCGCTGCAGGTCCTCTCTGGGGGCTATCGCCGGGGGCCGCAACCTGCTCCTCTCCAAGCCAAATCCATCCCCACCATCAGGGGCTCTGGTGAAAACCTGGTTTGGGGTTAGACTCTGCGCCCTGGTGAGAAACTCCCTTGGTGACTGTAACAAAGACAATGGAGGCTGGAAATAAGGGGAAGACAATGGAGGCTGAAATTAAGGAGCAGACAAAGGTGGCTGGAAATAAGGGGCAGACATGGAGGCTGGAAATAAGGGGCAGACATGGAGGCTGGAAATAAGGGGCAGACATGGAGGCTGGAAATAAGGGGCAGACATGGAGGCTGGAAATAAGGGGAAGACAATGGAGGCTGGAAATAAGGGGCAGACATGGAGGCTGGAAATAAGGGGAAGACAATGGAGGTTGGAAATAAGGGTCAAAAAATGGAGGCTGGAAATAAGGGACAGACATGGAGGCTAGACATAAGAGACAGACAATTGAGGCTGGAAATGGGAGGTCTTTTTATAGCACACCTATACATCACCCTCATGAGAGTTAGGATACAGTGGAGATTCGGCTTCAGAGGTTTGGATCCCGTCTGCAGTTATCAACCTGTTCACTTTTTAGACCAATCAAATTACATCCTGAATGGAATGAATAAGTAAAGTATCTTACTGCATTTCACATCTGATATTTGTGAGATAAGATAATGAGATCATTTTCCAATTTATCTGAAAAATATGCCCTGCAATGTCCCTTGCAATCAGAGAATTATGTCATAGTGTGTGTGGTCAGTCTAAGGGCTCCATTTACTAAAGTCGATTTAGCTCAAATTATGCAATCACCGCATTCACTAAAGGCAAAGTCCTGGGAATTTTGCCTTTTAAAAAATCGCCATGGCATTATAAATCATCAGCCAAAAACATGGATTAGTAAATCCAGAGGTTTTTTTTGTTTTTTTTTAAATGCTGCAAAGTTGCGGCGATGGCTGGCGATTCAAAATTGCTGCTAAAAACGACTTTTGTAAATGAGGCCCTAAGTCTTATGTCAGATGGGTGGGAGAAATGTTTGCATTACTGAGCTGCTACGTTAAGGACAGGTAGGACAATATGAATGTTATTTGGTACCTATAGCAAAAAGAAAATGGGTGGAAGAATGGATGGGTATAAGTGGAATGGGTGGGTATAAGTGGATTAATATTATATTGTGGCATACAGGTAAAAACCCCTAATTGTCTCATGCATAGGAGAAGTATCCCAATAAAATAAGATTCAATAAGATCCAATAAAATGTTCCTAATTTAGTCATGCCACAAATGAATACATATAAGGAAGAGAAGGATGTAAACACATGTATTAAAATAAAAAAAATGCAATTCAACAGACAGTAACCTCGATCCGCTCCAAAGTGATTTACTCATGTAAATGACAGTGCAGAAAATTTTGGATCATATGATATACCAAATTCATACTCAACTGGATGATAGCAAACTCTCAAAACATAAATAAAAATAATAAATAAATCAAAGACAAAAACTATATATACTATATATACAGTCTTGTGATCCATACAAGGTAGATGTACATATAACAACAACTGTGATGTATTAGACCCCTACCCTTCTTTATATTTTATTTTTATTTTCACAACAGATGGGAACAACCTAGTAGCAGTTGGCATACCTTAGAGGGTCCGTATCTCTATAAATAACAGGGGAGTGAATGAAATAAATAAGGGATCTAAAACCATATTATAATTGGAGGATATATATAAATATACAACCGATGTCCTGGAGGTTAGAATGTCACGATCTTATAATCATTAAAAAGAAGAAAAAAGTAAAGAGTGTATACAGTGCTCTTTAAAGTGCATAATAGAAATAGTTCTTAGAATTGTTATTAAACCTAAACCTAAAATCCCCAGATTGTATAAATGACTAAATTGCACTATAACCTTATATTAAAAGTGCATATTCAACTTATCCCGATTCATTCCTGCAATCAATAGTTCTATCCAATACTTTTTCTGAATATTCTTTGTGTAAAAATAGATTTTTTTTTTTTTCTTGAATGTTTATAAAAAATATCATCCTCTGAGCATAGCTTAAAAATATAGCTTATTTCAAGACTATTTCCTAATGGATACTGTGTATTCGGCAATTGCCATAATAATTGTCCTTTTGATCATGTGTATATAAACGAGATCGATGTTTATCACTCTGATGACCATGTTTTCCATAATAAGTTCATTGATTGTATCTTATTGTATCTTATCTTATCTCTAATATAAGGTTATAATGCAATTTAGTCATTTATACAATCTGTGGATTTTAGGTTTCGGTTTAATACTAATTGTGAACAATATCAATGTGAAGCAAGGTTTTTTTTTATTCTCATTCAGATAAAACTGTATCTATCATGCAAACTAATTCAATAGCAATCCAAGAAAACAGACACGTTGCTCACATTCATTTTTTGCTTTAATAAGTTAAAGTAAATGTTACAAGTTATAAAAAATACCACTGTATATCTGAAGTTAAATATGAAAAATGAGCAACAACTATAAATGGACATTAAACAGCCTAGAACACAAAGCTACTGCTAGTGCATTGACAAACCAGAAAGAATAAGCTTTAAGTAATAGAAAGAGTATGTTTTAAAGAAAAGAAGCATCCATATATCCTCATCAGAGCCATTTAAAGGACTTACTGGGGTATAGCCTAAGGTACTGTAAAAAAGCAATGTGCCTTTATAAAGGTACTGAAATAGCTCACTCAGCCACATACTGAATTTTACCGCCTCTGGCCCTCTAACTTACCGACTCTCAGCTCATTCATCTCAATGAATCATTTTAAACCGAACAGTCATTTATTAGTAATGGCAACTGCATAGCGCAATACTGTAGTTGTATTTTATGAATCATACCCAAAAATGTCATTGATTTGAACTCTAGGCAATTTGTATTGTTGGTAGCATTTGTAAAAATTACCTGCAGGTCAGGCATATCTATGAAAGTCACATGCAATCCAATCTAACATTTAATGTAATAAAACTACCAATATAAGGTGAATTTAAATTGATATTCACTCAGCATACAAAGTAAAAACCAGCTACATTCACTACACAGAGAGAGAGAGGCAGAATTAATCATTTTATATTTTATATACCAAGAATCCTTTTTTATAGGTTTAAAATATTGTAGGAATCCCATACTGTTTGTGGTACATCTGCATAGCACCAACTATCACTGTTCAAAAATCATGACATAAGGCAATGCAGTAAACAAGGAAAGTTAAGTCGTTGTTTAGTTCACTTCCAAAAGAATGCAGTCTTTTCATAAAACAGCACAATTCGGTAATATAAAGTAATTACAGGGCTCAGGAATTAATTTTATAAATAATAAAAACAAAATTAATGAAGATATATTTTATATATGATACCACTTAATTAATACATTTTCCGGGGCTTAATTTTTCACTAAAGAAAGAAATGCATTAACCACTATTGGCCTGGATTCAGAGATGCACTTATATCTTTTTTAGGTGCAAGTGTAGACTTGAGCAATACCATGTTGAACTGCAAGGGGAGGAAAATTTAAATTGTGAACGTGAAATTATATTTAAGGTGAAATTTCTTAGCTCAACTTTGTTTCATAGATTAAACATAAAGCTATGCAGTATTTGAGTTCTGTGTGAAAAAATAATGTATTTTCCCTGCATGTTAAAGATTTAAGATTAATGAGCACCCCTCATTTTTCAAAATGGTATAGCCAAGCTGTACATTTGCACTTTTTTTTACTCTTACTCCCAAACTCTGAATCCAGGCCATTATCAGCAAATGTCTACACATTGTGGGTTTTATTTTTGAGAAACACAGCTTAGACTCAGCATGTGTGGTGTAGCAATATCCTTATTCAAAATTCTGATTGATAAAGATTTGTAATGCTGAAATTTTTCCTTCTGATAATTGCTTTATGCTTTAAGACAATGTCACATTTACTTAGTGTATTCCCAGCATTAAAGGCAATGTATATTAGACTACAGCCACATAATTAGTAGCAATCTCGGCAGAGCCGTAGCTAGAAATTTTAGAGCCAGGGGCAAAAAGATAAAATAGTGCTCCCAACCCTGAATTAATAATTAGTTCAACCTTAAAAATGAACATTCTGCCGCCCCATTTTGACGACCGCCCCTATCGCCCACCCCTAGTTACGGCCCTGCATCTCGGCATTGGTCTACTAGGTATACTATAAACTGGAGATAAAAGTGTTTATATGTAAAAAAAATTCCCTCACAGGAGAATTTACCATTCTTAGTAAAAAACAAAACAAAAAAAATTCTCCCCTTAAAAAAACATTGTGGAGTTGAGAGAGGAGGCTGAATTACAAACTAAAATCCAAAGAATAGAAGGTTCGATGCTGGATCCCAACTGAATCCAACTACTGCACAAGCAATTGAAGGCCACTCCAATCACTCATATATGGTAGTTACTGTCAGTCCTTTCTGGCGCTGTGGTGTCTACACATGCATGGAACTACCAAACAGGGGCATTTCGCATCTCAGTTATGGGAAAACGCCCCCTTGGCATACTTCTGCTTCGAGCCCTATGACAACAATAGAATTAAAACATTGGTCTTATGACCAAGTGAAAGATACTCTTTGAGGGATCCACAAGTCTGCTCTCTCCTGTGCAATTCCTTGTTAAAGAAATGAAAAATTAACAATAAAAAAAAAGAAAATATTGATGTGAGATATAAATAAAATTAAAAGGAGAACAATAAAAAACACAGCCTAAGTAAATGCATCGAGAAAAGAAGCCCAAGGTAAAAGAAATGTTTCCAGATTCTGTGACTCTTGTTTTTGAAAAAAAAATTTTTTTAGGTTGGAATTATCAATAAGAGCACCAGACATTTACACAAATAAAAGTTGACTACAGAATAGCCTTACCTATGAAAAGAAGAAGGTTTGAAGTAAAAGGGGAAAGAGAGAAGGTAAAAAAAAAAACCTTCTATCTATCCTTTTTTGTACCACTATCTGTTGTTTCTAGTTTATCGTTGATTGTTTATTTTTATTGTTTGACACTGTGATCACAACATTTTAATATAAAAGAATAATGAAACTGGCTATTTTCAGACTATCACATAGTACACACGCTATGCGATAATCTGAAATTGTGTTTGGATATGTCCTAATGATTCAAATAAAAAGCAGTACAGAGGGCGATTGACATTATATATATATATATATATATATATATATATATAGTGCAACGTAATCTGCTGGTGCTAAATGAAAATCTGTTAATAAATAAATTAAAGAAATATCTACATTTATTTCTGCATATACACATATTTATTCATCAAAAATTGATGTTTTTCAAAGCCAAGCAGGCACAATGTTCATCCTGGTTTTACTTAGAGTTGATAACAACGGACCATATTCACAGTTCCGGGTGAGTTAGTTGCTGACAGAACACCTAACTCACCCAACCCCCCCCGGCTAATCTAAATCCCTTTCACTTCTTCCTAATCCCTCCCTTTCTACTTAAAATACTCTGTGCTGTCTTTAAGAACCACACTGAGACAATCTACGTAGGATTGGCTCTTAAAACGGTACTCATTCTCTCATACGCCCTTGCTCCATGAAATCCATAAGAACAATCCTGAGGATTTCAGGAATTTTTTCAGAATGGAGGATAAAAGTTTAGTGTTTTTGCTTCATTTTGTCTCTCCAGCAATACAGAAGCAAGACACAATGATGAGACAAAACATTACAGCTGAGCAGCGTCTCCACGTTAGGAGAGATTATTCAAAAATAAGACCGATTTATCTTTATAGATTACTGTCTTTTCATGTCCATGGTACATGTACCTGTGGACGTCGGGCCCTCCTCATGGTGTCTGTTTCTGACCGTTTGAGCAGACACATGCACATTTGTGGCCTGCTGGAGGTCATTTTGCAGGGCTCTGGCAGTGCTCCTCCTGTTCCACCTTGCACAAAGGCGGAGGAAGCGGTCCTGCTGCTGGGTTGTTGCCCTCCTACGGCCTCCTCCACGTCTCCTGATGTACTGGCCTGTCTCCTGGTAGCGCCTCCATGCTCTGGACACTACGCTGAAAGACACAACCCTTCTTGCCACAGCAAGTGATTGTATGCACGCTACTGGCTTTGTGAGATATTTAATGCCAGTATGCATAATACTTGTTACAAACTGTACAATGAATGACTCCATTGTTTATAGATTACATTTTCACTGTTTCCAAGAAAGAGTAGGGACCTCTCAAAGTAGACGTGGGTTAAGCAAAATTCTGGTGTCTTAATATTTTGGCTTATTTTGTCGCTTATTTTTATATGTTGATTTTTCGGATTTATAATAAGTTGTTTAACTTTAATAGTCCAAGCATCAAATTATACTAGTCAAGCAACATAGGAAACTATTACACGGTGACAATACAGTTCTATAGACAATATTAATTATATTATTTAAATGTAAGGTGGTCTGAATTAAACTGTGCCCCATCTGTGAATTAAATGGCAACATATTAAGAGAATAGTTTTAAGAATAGCGGACCGTAAATATGCGCAAGTGCGATGCAAAGGATAGGAGTGGCTGCAGCTAACCACACCCACACACTCAGTCATATTTTTCCGTGTGTAAGTATGCCGTACGTAGAAATAGGAAAGTACCTAGTATATGGCCCTTGAATAATGCGTGAATTTGGGTATTTTTTTTTAAGTAGTGATTCTGACATTCTTTTTTCATTGCTGACTTAGCTGTGTTTTTTATTTTTACTGTTTATTATATTATTTATATATTTTTTGTTTTTAGAACATAAATCATTTTAAACCTCTAAATGTGCATTAATCATGGTTTTAAGAAAGGAAGCTACAATAATTGAAGTAATTATTTGCTATAAACAATAGCAGCATAAAATAAATTTTGGTGTGTATTTTTTTTATTCAACAGTATATTTTATTAAGAAATATATATAAAATGTATTTTAATGTGTTTTAATTAAAAAAACTAATAATAGATTAACTAAGTTATTTTTGAACATTATTTAACAACTAAATTTTAGTTTATGTATTATATGAAAAAAATATTCAATAAAGACAATACATAAAATGCTACCTTGTCACTGTTGTAATTCATTTCTTTAATAACATTAAACAATTGCTTTAAATAGGTGAGCCTTATGTGAGTTCATTAATCGCACATGTGCATTGATAAACATTATGCAGTAGCTGATGGCTGTGTGAAGTTTGTATGGACACATGGACTTTCATATATTATGACAGGCTTCAGCAACTTACGATTGGTCAAGGGCTACTTTAACTTTTCCTGTACGTATTTTTTGCTACGCAAGCCACTCCTGCTTGTGAATCTCTCGTAACTGCCTTGTCACGCCCATACTGTACATTAGTAGTCCGTGTGGAGCTCATTTGCATTAAGTGTCTTGCCCTTCTAGCTATGCATCCGGGGCTAGTGTTGGACTCCTGCAATAATCGGTCGGAAGGTTGAGGTATGTTAACGTGAATGATGCGGTTAGGTTTAATGTGCGTATTTTTGCTTTCTGCGCATGCGTAGTTTATAAAAATAAAAAAATACGCACATATATAACACACTTAAGTATCTGTGAACACAGTCCAGCATGTTTACTGTATAACACAACAGTATCATAGAAATTAAACAGTTATAAATATTAGGAATGAAAGATTACCCTGCATAAGCTTCTTGTATGATCATTTTAAGGAACCTCTAAAGAAGCAACGGGTACCAAAACACAATATTAGTCCATATTATATAAGAGAACCAGGATCATTTTTTCAGCCATTTCTTCATTGTTTTACCAGCTTCACTCTTAACAACTAGGAGAAAATAGTGCTAATTGTGGCAAGAAGGGTCCCTCAAGACCAAACTTAAGGGTTCCATGAGTCTTCAGGTAACCTATTAGCAACACAGGTTTAAGCAGCACTTGGCATTCATCGGAGAGGGACATAAAGGCAACACAAGAACTAGATGGCAAATTGCATTTTATTACACAATATTGCAGTATGAGTCAAACAAATATGGCATGTAAATGCTACATTTCACAGAACAAATCCCTAAAAATGATCATCATTCCCATTAGAAAACAAAATATTTATCAGTGTAAGAAAAAAAAAACACAACAAAGTTACTAATATAACAATTACTTTACATTTTTCTTCTTGTTGCAGTAAAAATGTGTGAGGAGTGCAATAATTTACTGTTAAAAACAAGCAAACATTGATTTGAATTAGAATAACAGCTTTAGTCCCAACAAATTGTAAACGTATAGAAAAACACAGGTGTAAAATCTATTAAATAATGAAATGTACACCAACCGAAACACAAAATGTTTTCATTTTTTTTTAGATTTTATATAGTTATATACAATATTTTGGTTGGCTTAACATTTTTGTCATATTTTCAGATTGCAAAGTAGTCACATAAATTTTTTTATTTCTTTTTATTCACAGGGCACCTTTCTATCCCCTGAGTGGGTCGTGTTTGTAATATAGTGGCTATGGCAGGTGACATGTTGGTACTTTTCTGACGCATATAAATAATATTTCTTTAATATTGGCTGACAATAAATTTTGATGCTGTTGCCAACCCTAAAAATCTGAGATCTACGCCAACATGAGATCTTTAAACAAATCTATGGTCTAATTACTAGCTTAGCAAGAAAACGTAGCAGAAATAGAGGAGGTAGCAGGAATTTAATTTTGACTTACATATCAGGGGCCAGATTTACTAAGCTGCGGGTTTGAAAAAGTAGAGATGTTGCCCATAGCAACCAATCACATTCTAGCTGACATTCTCTAGTATGTAATAGGAAAGTGAGAGCTGGAATCTGATTGGTTGCTATGGACAACATCTCCACAAACCCGCAGCTTAGTAAATCTGACCCCAGGTCTGCATCATTAACTTTACAATATATCACAATAGAAGGCACTAGCATAGGGGGATTCCTTAAAACAGATGTCTGGGTTTCAATGCCTAGCAGCTTTGCTACTAGTAGTTTACAGAGGTAAACAGGGAAAACGGTAGCATTCATTTTATTATATAAAGCTGCTAATGTACTCGGAATGTAGAATTTTTAATATACATCTTTTAAAATCTTTAAAGTTTAGACTGACAAAGCAGCCAATGTTACACAATGTATATCCATAAACCATGAGACTGACAGAAAAGGGATGAGTAGACAGCAGAAATTTCGTTTTTAAAGAGATTGTAAACCCAGCGGAAATGGCCAAACAGTTCTGACAGAAATCAGTAAAAGACTTTGTCAAATATTGTGGCATGTAAAGGACAGGTCCACAATCTTTTTAAAGATTGTCAAAATGGGGCTGAACCAGACTTGGGGAAAAAAGCAAAAAAAAAGGAGCAAATCTGCAACTTGGCAACACCATGTTGAACTGCAGGAAAAAGCAAGTGTAACATACGCAAACAAAGCTCTGGTGACATTTCCTAGTTATACTATAAACTATAGTTTGAAAAACATATATATATTTGTGTGATAAAAGCAAATGCAATCTCATTTGCATGTATGCAAAAAAATAAAAATAATTTGCATCCAGCACTTTCTAACATGGTTTATCCAGAAACAGATTTAAGGCCAAATTTATTAAACAGTGGAAAAGAAAAAAGTGGAGATCTAGCCCAGAGCAACCAATCAGATTTTCACTTTCATATTACATACTAGAGAATGATTGGTTGCTATGCACAACATCTCCACATTTGCTTTTCCGCTGTTTAGTATATCTAGCCCTTAGTCTTTTTGTTTGCTAACTCTGGAACAGCCCCCTTGTCCATAAATCCATACACTTACCTGCAAGCTTTAAATGCACTTATGGTAGTTGGTCCAATGTGAGCAAAACAGCTCGCACTCAATCTGTTGTAAATGTCTTACTATAAGTGCTTGTTGCTCAGAAGCTAATGCTTAAAAGACGACTATCGTAAAATCAAAAAGTAAAGTATAACCAATTAGTCCAAGGTCTTAATTTAAAGAAACAATTAATATTTTTATTTGCCACCAACTAAATGTATTTTGCTATTGTATTGAATATATTCCATCTTACTTTTATACTCCTTCCTCCAGCCAAACACAAAAACGTGTTTCTTTTCTCAGACTTTAGGATAAACAGCAGCAATGGTCACATTTCAGAGTTGAAGAAACCTGATTTTCCTGTGCTAGATGTGTTAGCAGTTAAGAGATAAACCAGATGACACAGCATGCACAACCAATGCATAATGAGCTTAACATTTTCTGCATCATTTCTTTCATCCTGAGTTGAGTTTGAAACTTCCACACATTCCATATTTGGCAAAAAAAATTCAGTAGTAAGGCAGCTGAGCTTTATACTTTGTTGTGATATTTGTCTATATCTTATGATGTCTCGTTGATCTTCAAAGGTACCGCATAATAATTTCTTTTTATGATATGTAAAGAGTTTTTTTTCTCTACAAAAAAAATATTTTTTTTAAGTCTGAAAGGCAATGTTGGGGCTTCATATATTTTGTGGCCGTGAAGATTTCAACTGTACAGATTCAAAACTGTGTTCTTTTTCCTAGAATTAAAACAGTAGATTGTATTATTATATTATATTATATTAGTGTCAGTATTAAAGTGATATCAGTTAAAAGTATAAGTATTAATTTACAGTCTACTATAATTGTCTCACCTTGGTTGCAAGTGACTTCAATTTTCCCAGGAGTGACTGTTTATTGGAATAAACCACATCATCGTCATTGTCTTCTCCTTCCATGATGGCACAGCTGTCAGGAGCAGGAAGCTCACACTCTTTGGAATTAGCTGTCATAATTAATTTGGAATATTTGTACTCTAGCCTAAAATTGAAGAGAGGATGTTCTTAATAAAAAATTATAAGCAACATTGGCAAATAGAGCCATAATCATGTCTACTGTACCATCTACCATGCTGCTTACTAAAAGAATGCTACCAACACTGGGGGCAAAATCTTTGATGAGTCAATACTTCTGCACATTGTATACTGTAATATTTAACTTCAGTGATATTGTTGTCTTTAGAGCTGTAGGTAAATTTATATTTTCTTTAACTGTGATTTGGCGTTATCCACCGTTGGGAGCTACAACAATACAAAGAACAGATCTTCATCTGAATAAAACCATGTTGCTTTGTGAAGGTTAAAATTCTTTTGAATTTTTTACAGACATTGAAAATGCTTTGCTTTTGTTTATAGCACACAAATATTGAGGTGAGCTAGGAAACAGGAACTCACAACATATTGTTAAACTTGCCACACCCTGCGGTTCAATATGGTTCTGCCACTGCAACACTCCCTGTGGTTCAATATGGTATTGTGGTTGTCACCCAATGCAGTTTGATTTTGCATATTTGCACCATTTTTATTGTTGCTCCAAACTATGTTCAAACTTTATATTTAATGGTATTTCCCTTTAACTCCTCTTACAATGCAATGTGCAGAATCTATGTTATATTTTGGGGACTTAAAGCTGGAAGCCATGATACATTCTTCTTGTAGAATTGATGTAATTATTCTACATAAAAATGGTATTCAGACTATAAATATGTTGAGGTATATACTTAATGGACTGAATCCAGGCAAGGGGTGTTTGCCGATTACTAGGATCGTAAAACGACAACTTTTGGTAACCAGCACATGGCTAGCACCCCATTACCATGACGGATTTTATTTTATTCATTCCTACACAAATTGGCTACTTTTTATAAATATAATTATTATTATTATTATTATAAACACAGTGAAGGAATGAAGGCAGCACAGTGACTCAGTGAGAAGCACTGGTGCCTCATAGCGTTGAGGTCATAAGTTTGATTTGCATGTTCTCCCAATGTCTGCGTGGGTTTCCTTTCTGTTCTCCGGTTTCCTCCCACACTTCAAAAACATGGTAACAGGTTAATTGGTTTCTCACAAAATTACCTTTAGTGTATGTGTGTGGTAGGGAGTGTGACTCCAGGGGGGGTGAGTGAATGACAAGTGTTCTCTTTATAATATATGGAGGGTGGAATAATATCGGATGGGTTCTGGGGAAGTTTGAGGAAGGGTGGCGGAAAGGGCTGACTAGATGGGCCAAGTGGTTCTTATCTGCTGTCGAAATTCTAAGATTTTAAAAAAACTATTAAAGTTATATATAGTTAAAAAAAATGTATTAATATATGCTCTAAAAATATTTCCACACTAAATATAAACTGCATTATAGCCATTCCTAAATCTTCACTAATTCAGACACCCCCACACAGATTATGCTAAGAGGTGCTTTATGTTAATCTATGGGGTGGAATAGGTGATACTGTATACTTACTTTTTGTTCTTCTTCCAGAAGTAACAGGTCAGTGCTACAAGTAATACAGCAACAAAGGCTCCAACACCTGCCCCCACTTTCAGCCAGAAGTCAATTGATTCACAGGCTGCTGTCCGCTTTTCGGGAAGAGAAACACCTCGCATGCAGAGCTTAGGCTCATTCCACACGTAATGGGTTTCCTGCCATTTAAGAAAACACATAACCTCTTTTTCAGAATATATTACCTTGCATCCATTGCTTACATTCTGTTTTCAGAAAGACACTTTCCATATATATAGGACTTACACTCAATTACATTTTTCTACCAATTATGTTAAATAACAACTTTGGTAATTTTTTGGAAAAACATAGTTTTCTCTTGTACATAGATTGCAAAGTGGAAGATTATAACCTGTTTTACATTTCCTTCTATGCACAATTTACAGTGGAATAAAAGAACTTAAACTATGACATTAAACTATATACACAAAATACCAATGTTAAGACGTGTTTGCCAATGGAAGAAGTAATCTCTTCCCTAATTCAATTGGCAGAAGGTTCTAATTAAATGTCTAAATATGAAAGTGATCAATGACAAGAAAACAACAAAATGACAGTATGCACTAGATCATTTGTATCAATGGTTATAACAATTAAATACAATTTTGAATTTCATATGTACAAAAACATACACCAAAAAAGCACCAATCACACCTATTCATTTTTTAGACATCCAACGGGCAAACAATCAGAGACAAAAGACATATAATCACTTACCTGGTGTCCCTTTCTACAAGCCCCTTCTATTTTTTGATAATCATTCTCTGTACACAGTGGGCATGCTTCTGCTGTCTCCCAGAGAAAATTAAAATTACACCCATCACAGGTGCCTGCAGGGCACAATCTACAAGATGGAAGCACAAGTAGAAGAAAACGTAAGTAATAAATTTATGCGGAATTAAAATATGTTAAACTATAAAACATGAAATGCCTCAATGGTGCATTTGCCTCATTGATGTTCATTTATGCTGCATTGCATTCAAAGCAAAGACAGAGCAATAAGGGCAAAATGCATCAGTGTATCAGTAGATTGTACAGAGATAATGGGCCTGATCCAGACCTACGCCCGCGAGCGGAGCGTATGATCGCCCGGGCGTATAAACTTTCACGCCCATGACACTCCCATTGATTGTACCGACTTACGGCGGCTCAACCCTCCCCGCACTTTTTCCAACG
>WWET01002342.1:199142-214563 GCA_011038615.1 Limnodynastes dumerilii
CCTTGGGCGAAAAATACGCTGAAAATACGCTCGCTGTACGCTCATGTCCTTCGGACGACCGGAAGTTGTCATACTGCACATGCGCAGTGCGTTTTTTCTCCCGTTTTTACGCTCCCGACCGGCGTACGATCGCTTGCGGTCGTAGGTCTGGATCAGGCCCAATGATAATGCTAAAGAATTTGTATACACATTTGTGTACTATTAATGGAATTTACACACAATGGAGTATCAGGTTTGTCCATATACACATATACAGTGCAAAAAATGCACATAAGCAATTATGTAACAACTGAATGTGTATAAAACTTAACTGTGTCGGAGATATAATTGAAATATAAATACCCCTCTTCCACTTAACTTCCTCACTACATCCTACATTTATCCCTTTTTTTTCCTTCCTTCCCCCTCTCCTCCGCTCACACCAGAAGTCCACTTCCTTCCCCCTCCTTATGTCTTCTGTAGGTTCATCCCTCCCACTCAGTGTGTTAGCTCATGTGAGCAAGGCCCTCTATCCTAGTGTTGTTCCCTCCTCCACCACCTCCACCACTCCCCCCTCACTTCGTACCCTGTTGTCCGCCTCTGCTACCCTTTTACCCCATCCCTACCTGGTGGCCCCCTTTCAACCTCTCACTGCGCTCTATCCCCTCCTCCCTGATCTGTCAAGATTGACACCTCGCATTTGCGTTCTGTGGTTGCTTCACTTTATTATTTTTGTGATATTTTTATATTTAGATTGTATTTTATTATGTACTATGCTATCCATCCCTGCGCTGTATGTCTGTCCTGTATCTTGATTTTTTTGTACGGCGCTTCGGACACCTTGTGGCGGCTTATAAATAAATTATAATAATAAATACATAGGGGCTGATCCAGAACAGAACAGACGGCGGGCGTAAGCGTAAGATCGGCTTTTCAGCCGATCTGCGCATGCGCCGGGCAGATGTTGCCCGGCGTTGCTACGGCAATGCCTGATCGTGGATCGGGCATCCGTAGCAGCGCCGTAGGGACGCTGGAGGGGACGTCCCCCAGCGTCCCTACGTTCAGGTTAGTGTAGGTGGACGGGGGGAGGTAGTTTAATGAGGGAGGGAGAGAGGGGTTTGTGGCCAAACGCTCCTGTGCGAGCGTATTTTCCCTTACTTAGGCCGGCTGAAGTTAGGGTAGCCCTCATCCGGCGTAAGAGAGGGAAAATACACGGCTGAAGTTAGGGTAGCCTTCAGCCGGCGTAAGGAAGGGGCCATACGCCCGCACAGGGGGAGTGTCAGGGTAAGTAAACGCCGATACGCTGTGCTTTAGTAAGCACAGCGCATCGGCGTAGGTCTGGATCAGGTCCATATAATCTAAAGTTACTCAATGGAATGTGGATACATAAAAATGACACACAGACTGTGAACACCAAAAACTAAATAAAAATTCAAGTTCCAATAATAATAGTATATAGACATGTTTTAGCTAATAAGTGATTAAAATTTCATATCTTTAATTATTTAAAATACACACTGAAAAACATAAGAAAATATACATTATTGAGGGTTACTCATACTCATATTAAAAACAAATGTCATCATGTAAATAGTATGAATTAATTAGTTAAAGCATTACCTGGGCACCAAGATATCTCCCTGACCGGTTTTTGTGGGGTTGCACCTCAACGATATCACTGTAGCTCTTCCTTTATCACATGATGATGTAACTGCCAAAGATCTAAGAAGAAGACATATAACCATAACTATAAAAGCAATCTTCAAATTTCTGTAATCGTGCACAAGATCAGAAATGTCACATATTATTAAAAAGAAACGGACCAGATCCAGACTATTTGCTAAAGCATTTACACAAGTGAATTATTCACTGGGCAGATCTGGAGCCTCTAAATCCAGGATTCAGTTCTGGAATAATTTCTGATATGTGGGATGGTGGAAGTGTGTAGATAGTACAGTGAGTGCGTGCTAAGGGGCATATGTACTATTTAGACTTCTGTGCCGTCCACATTAAGGACAGGATTCAAAGATAAGAATGAAATAAATACGCATGAATTCGCAAACATACGCACCTAAGTGGCAAGGCAATGCCCAAGACACTCCCATTGTTCCTAAGGATTTCAGCAGACTTCTGTATCCATAGAGCTACCTTAACTCTCCGTGCGTATGTATATGCTTAAGTTAAGTACCTACATACTTAGCAAACCACGCCCATAATGCCCCATTTAAATGCATCCCACCACCCACTCTTCTTAACTTTCTTCTTACAGAGGACTGGCATGCCACATTTTACTTATCTCACTAAGTTTGGAGCTGAAATCCATGCATCTATGCATAATGGATTCCCCTAGTGTAACAGTTAAATCCCATGCGTTACTTTGTGTTCTGGGCATGAGCAGTTTATCCATTCCTAAAAATACGCACAGAGATTCAGCTTTTTCTTGAATCAGGTCCAAAGTGAGAATTGGCCAGAAGTTTTAAGGAAGGGTCCATGGATCATATATCCATACAGAAGGCTAGATCCAGCTGGGATACATCACTGGATCCCTGATGCCACTATGCTCAGAGCTCAGCAGCATCTGAAGTCTGGATACATTTTAACTATGCTGTATTGTATGTGTATGTAGAGTATTAATAATCCACTTTATAATGTAATGAGCAACAGGCTGGTGAGGAGGAGGAGGAAATGTGTGTACTGTTTCCAATTGAAATTCCTGATTGCCACATTTAGACCTGTTATTTGAATCTACTAAATCTCATATTTAGCAGTTCCACATACATTCATACATACATACATTCATACATATATATACATACATACATACATACATACATACATACATAAATAAATATATGCATTCATACATAGCTGTTTCACATACATAAAATTAAAAATAACTAGAAACTAAAAAAATAAACAGGAAAGTTGTGAAAACCATTTAAGGAAACACTGCTCATGGGTAGTGAGAAAACACATGATAGTGTGATACTTATATACCTCTCCAACATTTGTAGTGGAAAGTACTTTAAGGGGATAATTATGGTGTAGCTGCAACATAAACTGGATTAGGAATAGGGGACCTGTGGTAGTTCAAGTGTTGTGAAACTACTGAAAGTACCATCATGCTCTGGAAACATCAGTTATGCCATTAATATACTTTTGGAGCATGCTGGGATATGCAATTTCACACTTGGGAGTACTGCAGGTGGCGTGTGGCAGCCCTAGACATATTGAGTAATTAGAGTGTAAAATAGAATGTGATGGGCTGACTTCTCTGTGCATACAACTTACTTGTAAAAGAAATTGACATCAGGCATTGCTCTATGACCAGGAAATATATCTGGTTTAACAGTGATTCCTCCCAGGCTTGCATTGGTTGTGACACCTGCATTGACATAAACAATTCATTTATTTTCAAATATAACTACAATCCAAAGTATTTTTTTCACATATACCTTTAAAATATGCACAGGTGCATACGCCAGCTGTTCTCTGACTGTTCTCTGCATGACTTGTTACTGAGCATGCTCAGAACTAAACGGACGTCCCATTAAGATTATAGTGCAATCTTGGCATCCGGTGCTTACACTCTGAAGGGGTGGAGTGACGTAAGTCTAAGCCAGTTGTGCACTTAATATTTTCCTAGAAATACATTTTTCCACCTTTTTCATATTTTAATTGTTTTACAGCATAAACACTAAAACTGCAGCTTTTGTTATATTGAACAGTTTATAATCCTTCCAAACATATTATACAACCCACAGGGGCGTTTTAAGAAGTGAGGGGGCCCTTGTGCAGGATTTTTACATGCCCCCCCTACCCTAAGACAGGACTGTCCCGATTTGTGGTCCTCAAAAGGGACAGGGCCTAACTGCACTTTAAGCACCGCCCCTTTTTCGGCACATGAATAGGGACAGTCACACCGCAAGGGAAGGGAGGCTCATTCGGCATCTATTTCTTCCCTCTGGAAGATCTTGCAGGGAAGAAATAGATGCCAAATGGCCCCCCTTCCCCTGCCAACCCTGGGTGCAGGAAGAATGCTACAGAGCCCCCTGTTCTAAGAGGCCCGTGTGCACTGCACCCATTATAGATAAGCCTATGACAACCCTGCGTTTACAGAGCTCTTTTGGAGACATAGCAGCAGAGAGCTTGCTGCATTGTGTACACACTCCATGTGTCAATATTTATTACATATCCAGATGACCTGTTTACTTGTACATGTGGATTTAACATATCAATCTGTTCATTAGAAAACGTAAGTACGGCGTGCAGGATGCCCTACCAGATGTGGATTGTGGCCAGTGCCTATAATGCACATTTATCTTGCATAAGTTTTAAACATTATCTATTTGACAAATATTTATTATTAAGTTAAACGCTGAAACTAAGAAAAATATTGTCCAATACAATGTAAACTCTCTTTTTGGGTGGGAGGTGTGTAAACACATATGGCAGTGGCAGCAACATTTCTATAATACAGGGTATGCAGTGAACATGGGCCCCAGTGAAAAGGGTGCTTCCTGGCACCCACCCTGCACCAAAACTGCTTAACTGGCAGTGAGGACAAATCCTGAGCATTCTCTCTGGCCGCTGTGACTGCAGATTATACACGGGCAGCGCCCTGCATTCTTCTGCTGTGTTTTGCATTTCCTGTTTAACAGCATTTTCTGTTTGGGTTTTTTATTTAATTTTTTAAGTATTATTAAATATTGTTGTAGCTGAAGCCTACAGTATGCTGGAAGGTACAATCATTTACTGAGATAGGCATTTTAACAATGTCTGATATTTGCATTTGTTTACTCAGTATGCAGTATGCCCTAGGCTTATTGACAATGCTGTAGCTTTCATGCTACCAGCCTTCTATATGCTCAGTATTAAAGCCATATAGTATCAGGCATCTCTCAGATAAAGGAAGAGATTTTCACAACATGGCAAACAATGGAATGTCCATTAATTTGACTCCAACTCTATTCTTATGCAGTGAACAAGGTCAGGCCATACAGCCCCAGGCTCTGGTAACAATAGAGCTTGAAATAAACCAATTTAACAAAACATAAATAAACATTTTTCTACATTTGCTAGTAGGATATTACTTTGTTTAAATATAGTACAAGCTAGTAAATATCTGAATGTTATTTGTTAGTATTATATTGGTTTCCAATACCTAGAAACATATCAGCCAAACTGACAGATTGTGATGACAGTGCTGTTCGAAATCCTTTGCTGTCTGAAGGAATGATGGTCGACTGACAGACATGTGACTTTATTAAATTAGATGTGTCTTCTGCATCCGCGTCCATATCTTTTGTTGTCACATCAGTAATGTTGTCAGTGCACACTGCCCTCTTTTCCCCCTTAAAAAAAAATAAAGAAATGACAACTGAGTTCCTTTAATTCTTACTGGTCAGTTTTCAACAACAGAAAATTGTTATCCCAAAGTCTACCTTGAGTTATCCTTGTCTGTTATCAGGGAAACAACAGTAAATCAAGAGACTTTATCAGCTTAAAAATACTCTGGGCTAATCCATAGTTGGGAGTAAAGCTGGGTATACGCTTATGCAGTTATCGGGCCAATCATACGTTTCCAGACTATTTATAATGAAATCTCAAGAGTGTGTACGCTCCTACGATCTTGATTTCTAGTGATAAAAAGGTCGGATCTGATTACTTGGTATTATGAACGTCCTACAAATCACGATGAGTGACGGCAGGGTGTCAGACAAATGTGGGCAGTTTGTGTACACGTCCCAATGTCTGTCTGACTTTTCAGGCAGTTTTCTGTGTATCATAGGGACTGTGCTTGGTGTCACAATTTTTTTCAGCAGGGTGATGATCTCAGGTCTGCTGGTAAATTGGCATAGTGTCATAACTGTAATCATCTGTGAAATTGTAACAGACATCACATCTCAAGTATGACTGCATAGGTGTGTACCCAGCTTATCTGCAAAAAAAAGAGCAAATCTCTCCTTTGGCAAATCCGTGATAAACTGCAGGGGAAGCAAATGTTAGAACTTAAATTCATTTTATTCCTTGCGTGCAGGGAGAACGCTTTTGTTTATTGCACAGATACTGACCAACTTTACATTAAAACTGTTATTTAAACTTGGGTCAGAAAACATAATTTCTCAAATTTTATGTTCCTATTCAACATTGCTTTATCATTTTTCATGTGCATTCCTCTTATTTCCATACTCTGGGTCTAGTAGTATATTATTGCACAAGTGATTTAAGTACAGTTGATTTAAAAAAAAAAAAAAATACTCTTTGGTATATGATGTGAGGATACCATTCAGTCCTATTTGTCCTATAACTACATACCACAGAAACTGGGAACTTACTCCATTTCCACATAAACTGATGTTGAAAACATGAAAGTATTTTGTTCCTTTGGAAGTGAAACTGGGTCCATTTATAAGCGTCCCCACACTGCTGAGACTGTTGAAGTTGTACATCAAGCTCTGGTTTTCATAAGTGTATGACAAAGAACAGTCACTGTAACAGGCTGAGTGATCCTGAAAAAAAGAGCACAGGGATGTTTTATAACATCTTATCAGTAGCTGAACAGGAAATTTAAACACAAACCAACTGAAATGAACTTCAATAATTCTGATGTAATAACTAGATGTGAAAAGTGCCCATTTCCTAAGTGAATGAAATTAAAATCCAAATTCCATAGACAAAAAACCTTGCGGTTTAACATGTCTGATTAAGGTTTCTTGCATTGACACAAAACATAGAAACCTTTAAAACTTTACCATTTAAATGCCAAAAAGCAATGAAATTACAACATTAAGGCTGGAGTCTTAATTGACATGTTCCTTAAGCAACACAGACATGATATACCATCACATCCTATGGTAAGCAATACAGACATGATATACCATCACATCCTATGGTAAGCAATACAGACATGATATACCATCACATCCTATGGTAAGCAACGTCCGTCAGTGCTCCAAATATAAACAACATTTAATCAAAATATTTATAGTGTCAATGGGCTGGATCCAGACCAACGCACGTCTTACGGACGCGTGTGGTCTTTAGTTACGCCATCGTAGCGGGGAGTGCGGGGAGTGCATGCCCCCTGCACTCCCTGCTCAAGGTAGTACGTGTCCAGATTCCTACCTTAAAATTTACGACTTGTCATAATGGGCCTTCCCCCTTCCCGCTCCCTAATTTAAATGCCTATCTCCGCCTATATGGTGGAGATACAGCAGCTGTACCAAGCTGGCCGGCCCCTTTAACGTACCGGCCAGCTTGGTACGTCTGCTGTATCTACAGTTATGTAAGCCAGCCGGTACGCTAGTGCAGCTGTGATGTGCGCATGCTGACTGTGGAATTATGCACAAAGAGTGCGTAATTCCCCTGGCGTCTGTAGCCCAGGATCTGGGCCAATGCACATAAAATTAGTGACATATATCATAAATTCAGCTAAGGCTTTGATCATAGAGGCACTTCATGGCAATGGCCAACAGAAAGTTTTGCAGGACGTTACCACAATTTTAGTTCATATGCAATTGGGATAACATTATGTATATTGAATTTCACCTACTCAACAACTGGTGCAAGTACTAATAATGACAATACTAGCTATGACAGTGAGTAGCACACGTTACATAAAGATACATATATTTTTAAAGTGCAAAATACACCAAAAGCGCAGACAACTAATATAAGTCTTAAGTTTTAATGATGTGGATTTTAAGATTTAATGACCTTCAAGAAGACAAGAATTAATCAAAATTTATGGCGAATACACTAACAACATAAGCTAAGCTCATTTTGTTGTTATAAGGTTTCAGCACGTGACATACCTTATTGTTTCTACTGGCAGGGCCACATGGAATACAAGCTTCTACTCCATACACTTGGTGTTGGGATAGATAGGTGTTGGGTGGGCATTCTTTACACATACTGCTCTCCTTATCAATATAGTGACCAGCAGGACATGGCACACAAGCTGATCCGAACTGCTGAGATCCCATGGCACAAGCACGGCAATTTGATGCCACGCCATCCATGACATTGGTGGCAGTTATTGAGTAGATCTTTACAACATCATTTACATAACGCCGTCTCTGCGGAGGAAAGAGGTTTAGGCAAAATATATATCTCATTACTTTGCTTAATTCATTGTGAATAAAACAAAATCATTTCAACCTTCACATGCACATACACACACCACCACCTCCTATTTCACAGCAATATTATTCATTTGCATACATTAAAAATGTGATCAATGACCTTTCAGAACACAGTGACAGTGCTATTAAATGTGTATTATGCCTTTCCCTGCACACACATCCAGAAAAAATGTTCTCATTATTTCTAAAGATAACTATAAAGGCAACTGATAATAGCAGAGAGTAATATATTTATGCAGGCACTTATGAGATAACATATTAAAAAGATTTATCACTGGCATTTATTGTGAATCTATTTACTGTGCCCTATTTTCATTAAAAAGTCATAAACATTTTACATCATTTCTGTGAAAACCGGGATGACATTCAATGTACAAACCAGCTTCCATAGATAAACCCCATTTTCAGATGAGGTAGCTGAGTAAGAGAGTGTGCTAATTTTGAATATTCTTATACCTATGATTTAAGGTATTTCATTATAAACCAATGTATATATAAGATTTATTTTTCTGCAAGTCTGCGACCCCTGATTATATCGCTTCTCACAATGGGTTCATGATGTCCATGTTTGTTCTTGTCCTATAGTTTCACTAATGTAAGAAAATGTAATTCTCTGGTTTACTATAATTATATTGCTGACTGATAGTGCTATAACAGTAAGGTGTGTGAAACACTAGTTGAACATCCAATACATTTATACTCTGCACATCTTGGTCTGTATTCACAGTTACGTAGTTTTCATCTTACGTACGTTGTTTTAAGAATTGAGCTACTACGCATGCGTAGTAGCTCAATTCTTGAAACAACGTACTTTAAGACGAAAACTACGTAACTGTGAATCTGGACCCTTCTCTTTTATGTAGAGACCAAACAAAATTCATTAGGAGCTAATCAGTATAAAGGTAGAGGGTACCAGAGGATAGGAAATTAATCTTTGCTAGACATTGCCGATGACTAAAATGTATGAAAAATGACATAATACAGGTAGCATTGGGTGTCAGTAGCACCATTTGCACGATATACTTTATTTAGAGCCATTTCAGATATTAGTGTTTATGGGGCCAATCCAGAGTTTGGGAGTAAGGGCATAACAGATAAAAGTATGCAGCTCGGCTAAACCATTTTGCAAAGTAAAGGGTGCTAATTCATTTGAATTCTTTTGCATGCAGGGAAATACTTTACTTTTGCACATAGAACTCAAATACTACTTTATGTTTTATGTTTTTATATTTAATCTATAAAATAGAGTTGAGCTAAAATCTTCACCTCTAAACTCTAATTCTGCTTTCACTATTTAAATTTGCCTCCTCTTGCAGTTCGACATGGTATTGCTCAGGTCTACACTTGCACCTAAAAAAAAGGTATAAGTGCTGCTCTGGATCAGCCCCTACATTTCTACTGTGCCCCCTTACCACTGCGAGATATATATTTATTTGTATCTTATTTAATTAAGACAGAAGTTTTAAAAACAACATGAATAATATTTGTTTTTAATGAAAATAAAATTTGTTACTAAAGCTGTCACCATGATTGCACTATATAAAAGTATTCATCAAGCTGAAAAACATACACATTATGCCTTTGTTCATTTTCACCATGTAATCATACATGGCTATTAATGAGATACTTACATCTTGGGCTTGATTGGTCCTCTGGAAGGCCCAGGTGAACATGTAAGTAGCATTTTTTGCTATGATGTGAGTGTATGACTGTTTTTCTCTGTTTCCTCCCCATGACTCCACTACACTAGTAGTCTTTCGGTTAACATCCTAAAGGAGAAATGATAACTGTATGTTAGATACCAGTAACTATATGCAAGAAAAGTGATAACATGGGTTTACTAATTCTCCTTTACACAGCATGTAGGATTCAGTTGTTTATGGATTAATTATTTCAGTTTTGCCTCAAACAACTCCCTCTACTTTACTAGTATATTTTGTGCGGGTGTGGGTCTCCACTAGGAACGGCCCTATTTCAATAGGACCGTTCTCTCCCAGCCAGTTTGGAACTGGCTGGGATATCGATTGCTTATGCCTCCCTGGAGCACCGAACACAGTTCTCTGAAAGGTAAGGCTAAAAACTACCCAAAACCTTCCCCTAATTCTAACCCAAACCCTCCCCTTCCATTACCCTAACCCTCCCTTCCCCGCAGCCTGACCCTAATACTCCCTTCTGTATAGCCTAACCCTAAGACCCCCTCTCCCCGCAGCCTGACACTAACCCTCCCCTTCTATGGCCCTAACCCTAACCTACCCATCCACAGAGCCTAACCCCTCCCCCAACACTAAAAGAGGTTAATCACCTCCAGCGGGTCTGCAGCAGGTCCTGCGAAAATGAATGAATGAGTATGCTGATCGGCACACTCACCCATTAATAAAATAAAAGTTCTAAAATGGCTGCCTATTCGAAAGAGACAGACGATAAGGAACTTTTGGCTGTCTCTATTTCTGAAAGCAGCCCATCACAGCGGGGACCGCAACCGATTTTGTGCATTTAACTAAGAAAGAAGCAGAAAGACCAGCAGCTGAGAAGGAGTGTTGGTTTTACAAAAGCTATTTTGGAGGTTAAGGGACTCCCACAGTTTAGAATTAGTACAACTCCAGCATAAAAGCCATGAAAGTGGCTGGTGGCTTATCATATATTTGAAAATGTGTGTAATGTTTCTGCATTTTATGTTACAGATAGAAAAGCAGGTTAGCTACTGCTTAATAAGTAGCTTCCTGGGGCATTTATCCTTTGTTTCTATGTAGCCTATAAATTTAAATCTCAGGAACTCAAGATTTTCTCTATAAGAAAAGTCAGATCTCTACAGAAAGCTGGGGAGATAAAAACTACGATAAGTAGCTGTGCTCACAGAATTAATTAAAAATTAAGATACACTGTATCATTATAATCCGTTTGATGACAGTGTTCTAGATTTGTGACCCTTATTAAACTAAGCCTCCAGAGTAGATTCATTAAAGTAAGAGGCAAACGTGCTAATAAAAAATGGTTGGAAATCATATGAAATATGATTATATGAAATCATATCATATGTGAGGGGTGAAAATCCGTTTTAATGTTTTTTTAAATGTTTCTCCCCTTCAGTTGGACATTGTTTTGCAGATAAGCAGAAATAGTATTTTGGTATTACTTTAGCTTTTGATTTTTTTACTTCTGTGTTAACATAAAAAAAATAAACCATAAAGCATATTCTTTGTACAATTAACCTATCCAGCAGTAACACAGAAGCACAACTGACCTTTTACATTATCAGCTGTCATCACAGATATCTATATGGTTATATGAGTCAATATGACTGAGAAAACAGAATATTGATCATGCTTCTGTCTCTACTGCTGGGAAATCTACATACTTATCATAATGTCACCTGGTTTGCATAATAACAGCAAAATATCATTGTGTCTAATGCTTTATTCATGAGTATCCGCTTACTTAAAGCCTGTTGTAAAAAGTGAATTAGAAAAGGAAATCAGTTGTTTTAGCTCTAGGTCGGACTATGCAATACTGTGTCAAAAATTTGAGGGAGCTCCCACTAATCAAAGGACTGCCACCAGACTTATGCTGGTCCTGTGTTTGAAGCTATGAACACAATGCCAGCAGAGATCTAATATCATATCCCTGCTGGATTAAGCCTTCTGTGCAAGCATATGGAAGACCAATCCCCACACTCGTACGGACTTCTGAAACCCTAACGTAAGATTTACAATCCGTCCTTCACTAAAATGTGGACAGATTGCGAGTCTAGATTGCGTGGCGTCTGTAGAGCATGTCTCTAATGTAATATTCAAATCCCAAACCCCTTCTCTTTGTACTTGCACCTGTCCCACTTGGAATATACAGTCTGGATGCAGTCTAAATATCTGCATTTGATGCAGCAGCACTGTATGCAAGAAAGTGACTCACCACCATGAAGTACAACACACAGTCTGCAGAACAAATCGTTTCAAACACAAAGGTGATTCGTCCCAACTCTGCACCATTGGCTCCTGTCATTGAAGTGGGAGTTCTAAGACATAAAACAAAAGGTAAAGGATATATCATCTTTCATGCTGTTTATTTTATTTTTATAAACATGATGCATTTCATTTTTTAACTAAAGAAAAATCTGTTTAAAGCAATCTATTGAAGTTACATATGTAATAATATTAAGATACTCAGATATATAGGGATTTATTTAATTAAGAAGTTAATCTTAAGTAACAGTGGATTCTTTGGAGTCAGATGTTTAACTTGGCAGATGCCTTGATTTAAACAATGCCCAGACAATATTGTTTTTCTATTCTACAATGTTCTGGTGGGATATATGTTTAAAAAACATAAGGGGAAAAATTTCAAATGAAATACAGATATGGAACATACTTAAATCCTGGGAGGTGCATATTCAGGAGAAGGTAATCATTGTCTGAGCCCCCAGATCCACTTTGAACATGATCCCCAGCAACTTCCCAACCTGTAGAAGACAGATAGTAATTCATAGAAAAGAAAATACACATCTGTATAACTTGTTTCACATTAAATGTAGGTAAATAACAGAACAAATCCAATCCAATATATAAATACATTTTTATTGTAAATTGTACTGTACTTGGCTAACTGTGTAAAGAACAATTCACCAGCAGAGGGAGACATTATATTAGAAATCATTTCCAGGCAATATTTTCTAGTTTATATTGTGGATAATTAGCTCAGAAAAGTACATTCTTCAATACTAATATACGAGTTGCTGTCTCTCAGCAGTGTCTTACCATTCATCCCATCACATTTCGAATTGCCTACATTAAAGCAGGACGTCTTCATGTTGGCCGGGAGAATGTTCCACCACTTATATTCATAGCCTGAAACTGGTTCTGTTCCAGCAGGACACTGTTTACACTCTGTAAGAAAAAAAAAAGAAAACATCATTTATTAAGCTGAAATATTGCTGATCTGCAAATGATGTTTTGTGAAAACATGAAAGAATGCCCATGTGTTATCAAGAGAGAGAAGAATCAATTACTCATGAGTCATGAGTTTAAAGCTGAATTTCCTCAAGGTTCGTAATGACTTAAGAATGAAGGGCCGTATGCTCCGGGTGCATTGCATATTCGCCCAAAGTTTACCGATATGTGTTACTGTGCATGCGCAGTAATTTTGTAAGGCTATCTACGGTTCCTTTGCAACGAAGATTGCGTATATGCGACGAAGATTGCGTGGTCTTAAAGACCGCGTATATGCAATCTACGTTGCAAAAAGAAATGTAGATGCCATTACAAAATTACTGCGCTTGCGCAGTAACACATATCGGTAAACGGCCCCAAGGGGCGTAGCCCTATGGCATTTGTAAGTCATTACTTTTGGCATATAATTAAGAACCTATATCATTTTTAAGTGTGAATATGGTCCTATGTTTTTACCAATTTATTGGCAGATCCATTTCTGATAAAATTGGATTAAACACACCAAAAATACAGAACTAAAGCAGGAAGTGTTAAAGAATCATTAGAGAGCACACACTGGTAATATGTTGGCTTAAACTGTTGTTTAACATGTGATATTCATGATAATTGTCAGAAAAACCACCAGTGTATACCCAGCATAAGTGAGGCTATATGGTTACAGTGGAATAAAATATCTAAAAAAAAAGGAAAAAAAGGCACACTGGTTCCAAACTGTTCTGTTAGAAACAAAACAAAGCAAAGGATTTATTATAATTTTATAAAAACCCACACTAAAATGCATGGCAGGTCATATTTAAATTTGAATATAGGTTGTTCCTAAATCAAGTTGAAATTACAGCTTAAAAAAAGGACTGTATTTTTGTACATTCCATGCATAATTCAGCACCAATCAAAATGTAGGTGTGCAACTGTTTTATGCCCAAGTGAACAAAAAAAGCCACTTTGCAGGAACTGAATGCACAAGTGTTTAAACACAATCAACAGAATGTAGTTGTCATAACATTGATGTTGAGTTTGTGTTTGTTACTAAACTAGAGCATCAACTTTTAAAAAATGGTCAACAGAAATGATCGTCAGTAATAACAGAAAAAAAAACTATACTGTCTTCACACAAATTTCATTTAACATTTGGAATGTAGGTGTCAATCAAATCTAGAGGTCTGACATTTAAGGA
Organism: Limnodynastes dumerilii; assembly: GCA_011038615.1. NCBI lineage: Eukaryota > Metazoa > Chordata > Amphibia > Anura > Limnodynastidae > Limnodynastes > Limnodynastes dumerilii. Next base: position 213,383 of record WWET01002342.1, read on the forward strand.
GTGTATATATAATTACACCAAAGGATATCTAAAGAATGAACCAGAAAACATTAGATTTCAGCACTGACTTATTTTTAAGCAATTTCACCAACCCTAAGCCTCTTACCCTGTATCCCGTCAGAGAAAGTACCAAATGGACAGGGAGAACAAGCAGATGTGCCATTGCTGTAAAAGCCTGGATTGCAGGGTGGACAGTTTTCTTTCTTCCCAGAGGCTGGAAGCTTAAAGGCATTAGGCAGATCCTCTCTGCAAATCTTTGGCTCAATCCATTTATACATAATCTGTGTCTGAACAAAACAACCAAAAAAATTGTCATTTTCACCACTGCGGGATTGATTGTTTCTTGCGACATTAACTATTTTGCTTATGCTACATATACACTTACTGTTTGTGTTAGAATTAGACATGCTAAATTCCTTTTTATTAAGCTGGGCTTTCTTATTGCCATATACAACAGCGCCTATTTAAGAGGAATCATTATACATTTTGACCCCTCTACTTTATGGACCGGATCCAGACCCCTGCACGTTTTCAGAATGTTCAGGGGTCTGTCTGTACGAGAGAGGGAATGCATGTTCCATGTCACTCCCCTCTCTCGTGCGGGCTTTATGGGAGCTTACGCTGCCATAAGGCAACCTTAATGTAATTGTGCGCATCAGCGGTCCGTATGCCGCTGAGCCCCTCCCACACTGTACATTTTGCATGCATCCCCCGCCCACTTTAGCGGGAGGAGGGGAAGAACAGCCTATTTGTGAGTAAATTGGTCATACGGAACAATGCAATTTTTGGAACTATCGTAACCCTAGCGTACTATTTGAAGGTCACTCTGCGTACGTAAGTGACCTGTCGGGCTCAGGTCTGGATCCGGCCCTATGTCATCATGTATATGTATGTGTTATATTTTGGATATATATTGATGCAATACACAACATACAGCTATACACTATATAATGCTTTTGATTCTAACACTGTAAATTTGCTAGAACTTGAGTTTTGTTTGCTTATGTGATAAGAGGCTCTGACAATAGCAAAATGTTGTTTGTTCTTATGTTTTTTAAACATAAATATAATGCATAACAATAAAAAATACACAATATGGGTTATATCCAGACTTAAGTAAGTGCTTGAAATGAGTTACTCCTGGGCTAAACCGTGTTGATTGCAGGGGAGTCATATTTCAT
>WWET01002342.1:215731-240850 GCA_011038615.1 Limnodynastes dumerilii
AAGAGTATGCCTGGGTGATGATGGTTTCTTTATAACTGGTGGTACTTTTAATAGATGTTTAATAAGGTGCCAGTTGTCAGACATGTTCATGCAGTTAGCTAAATGTAAACATGTAGTGTAGGAGAGGAAATGGAGAAGGAAGGAGAGATAAGGGGGCAGATTTGTGGGGATGAAATTATAAAATGAGGTTCTATTATTAAAGACATAAGGAAGATTGGAGAGCATAGGTGAAGTTTTGAGACTAAAGCTGGCCATACACTAGAATGATTATTGGTCCGATCATGATAACATGATAGATTTTTCAAACAGGCAATAATCAGACCAGAGGTGCTCTGGTACGGTTATTTGATGTTTTAACAATCAGCTCACTGAATGGAACAAGGGCCTCCCTCTTCTGCTAGGATTATCGGTCCCTGCAGGAGAGGTGTATGGCACCGATATGAGGACCTATCACCTCCTGCTGGGATAGATAATCGTGGTAGTGTAAGACCAGCTTCAGAGTGAAAAAACAGACTGTGCAGAAAAAGCAAGGACACTTGTCTATTTCCAGGCCAAGAATGTACCTTTCCGTCACTGTCACAAGGTGTATGTATCTGGAACAAATCTTTGGCTGTGCATGGGGGACGGTCTAAACACCTGCTGGATCCTTTATCTGAAAAAGAACATAATAATTACAGCAGCAGCAGGAACACTAATTATAATGTGACAGCTTTAAGTTTACTGTGGGATAAATAATTACCAGCGTTATACTTACTGACTACAAGTGACATTTATTCATAATATATTTCAAGGAAAATATATATATTTTAGAAAAACCTTATTCATGTCATCTATAATTATTTATTAAGGTTTGTAGCAGTGGTGGAAGTGGAAATTTAGAAGTGTAAATAAATCAGTGGGAGAAGTGAGGGTATGGTATACCCCCATATACCCCCTCACTTCCAGACCTGGATTGTAATAAAAAAATAAAGAAGAAGAACCAAGGCTAAGTCAAAACCATAAAATGAAACAATACCAATGCTTGGCCCCGGAATAGAGTCAGCAGCATGTGAGTTTTCAAGAAAGTATCAGAAAAAAGTAGTAACAAAATAGGGGGCACACAACAACAAAAGAAAGGGAAGAAGGGGTTGGATGCCAGAGGCTGTGTGGTCTACGGATAGAAAGTCTAGATAGGAGAGCACTAGGCTAGTAGAGATCATAAGTATTAGAAAATAAAGAGTGTGAATAAGGTGTTTCTACACAACCTGTCTTACTTGACTAGGGACCGAGAGCATCTAGATCACAATGAAATATTTAATGTGTTGCAAGCGGTGTTATGAAATGTGTGGATCAGGTCAATAATGTCTACGTCAGAGATAATAAAATGGGTTACAAACGCAGAGATCAAGTCAGTGCTGGAACCAATCCAGGATATTTCCTACAAGCTGAAGGTCTTCAGAATTATATTGTGAAAAATAAGACAGGAGAAGAGATAGTGAAAAGTGAATTCTTTCTAGGTAATACCTATGGATTGCTCATGGTGGAGCAATAACTTAAATAATGGAAGTTTTGATAGACTATCAGACCCAGTTTTGGTGCGTTTTTTATGATTAACAAATAATTGAGAATTTACACCCTTTGCCCTCACCAACCAAAAATAATATCTCCCTTCATTTTGGTTTTCCACTCAATATTAAATGAAAAAATATGACAGTACTGTATGTCACATAAATTCATCACATCAATCAGAATGAGAAGTCCCCACTTCTATGTGAATTGTTATTTTTCTCCAGATATAAATATTTTTAGAAAAAAAATTGTCATTTTCTTTCAGTGTAACTGACTGCTAAAAAGATAATCCATAAACTCTTAACAACCACAAAGATCTGATCATTACCAAAACATCAGTATCTTAATAAAGCTCCTCCAGAAAACACCAATCTTCAATATATGACTAAAAACCACCACACATCCCTCATATATTGCACATATATATATAAGAAGGGATCCAGAGTTCTGCAAAAGGGGCATACTCCTATTGCTAGGATTGGAAAACGCACGCATTCTGTAACTGTGCGTGTACACATGCCGCATTGTATGTATCTGGCTCAACTTTCCGAAGGCAGTGCAGTATGGGGGAGGGGGAATGTGTAAATGGTTCAGTGAGGGTTTGCTAAGCGCCCTCCACCATATCCGGACTTCCGAGCCATCCTCATTTTACATGAGGATGGTACAGGAGTCTTAAGGTAGAGGTCTTGTGTCTGAGTGAGAGAGTGGCCTTCTCTAATGCACAAGGAAATATGAATAGAGCGGACATCAGACATCGGATCCCCATTGTCACTGCTCTCCAAGCACAACAAGTTTAGAACTCTGGATCAGGTCCATAGAAATAGCAAATTCATAGTCAGAGCATACCTGAATACTGGGTATCTGGATTACATGCAATGCATGTCTTAGCTCCTCTGTCAGAATATGTGTTCCTGGCACATATCTTGCAGACAGAAGATCCAGGTTCATCACTGTATGTGCCAGGTTTGCAGGGAAAACACTCTGATGTGTATGCTACTCCTGTAAGACAGCATTGTAGTTATCTTTACCAAAGACATTATATTCAACAAACAGCAAACAGGAGATTTAAAAGTCAACAATCTCCAATATATATCATATAAAATTATTAAATAAACAAAGTAGGTGGCAGACAATATTGCCTTGATCTCACCAAATATTATGCAACATGATAGAACATCAGAATATTATAGAAATACAGCTTTTTAAATTAATATTGATGTTAGTTGTTATAGGAACACCTAGCATGAAAATTAACAATTGTCCAGATGGGGTTCCAGAAGTAAAAAGGAAAAACAAGGTGACCTTGATGTTTTAAAGACATAGTTTTTTAGGTTTCCTTTATAGAGACTTATTTACATGGTAACCAAAAAATGAACAAACACTTTAAATTGGCTATTACAGAATATATTTAATCATTAACATCAGTCAATGCTCCAGTGGAAAAAAATCTGCACTAAACAAGCAATGCCAACCACTGTGCCATTATACTGTCCATCCTGTTAAAGCATTCAGAACGCAATAAAGAAAGCAAAAAAATGTATCAGCTGGTACCTAAGAATACTTACATTACCCTTTATTTTATTATATTTTTGAGAGTAAGGGGAGTAAATGGATACTTTTCATAATTTCTATTACCTTCTATTGTAATGTTCTTTATTAACACCGGTTTCACCATTTTGGACCCAAGAAGAATTCCTGTTGTCCTCCAATACAAAATATTTGTGCCAGATTTTAAAGCCACCTGTAATTAGAAGCAAAAAACATTTATTGACTTCTTTGTTTGGAAAAAAATCGTATTTAAAAACATGTTAACATTGTAATCTAGCTATTATATTTCCCATAGGATTGTGCTAATGTCCATGGCCAATATTTCTATAGTAATAGTAATAGTTCTACAACATAAAAACTAAATAATAAAAAGTGTAATGATGCTATATATTTTATATATTTATATTTTCCAAAAGAGAAAAATATATTACTTGTTTGAATTGAAAAAATTAACCTGTTGATACAAAAAAAAAAATACATGAGATTCTAGTGTCAGCAGTTCTGATAATGCATTACTTGTATGATATGCAGGCACATACCGAATGATGCTTCCACTCACTGTTCTCAGACAATTTCACCCACTTTTCAGAAGAGGAACCGGTTTCCTGGCATTGGTCATTCTGAGTCTGGAAAAAACAACCAATCAATTATAAGACTGTATTATTGTCTCCTTCAACTAAAACTAAATGACAAAACAGCTTCTGGATAGATAAGTGTAACCATTTTGCAACAATAAAGAAAAAACAGTGATCAATATCAATAAACAAGGGATTGGGGTGGTCTTTTTCTTGACAACTTATCAGCAAAAAATAGCACCTACACAGATAGAGAACACATTTTTCTCTTTCAACATTGAATTATAAAAACACATTTGTCATAGCTGCATCTAGATATAATTGCAGTTTTATGTCACACAAATACTTGCTGAGGTTTATTGATGGGAGTGAGGAATTTTTAATGTAAGAAACGTATTCACTAATGCAGCTTTCATGACCTTTGATGTGAATTTATAATCAAGAAGGCAATCGGGTTAATGACAAAATACACAATGAGCTACTAGCATTACAAAATGACTGAAATTAATCAAAGTTGACAAAGTGGAGAGAGTTAGCATTACGGAGTCTAGTTAATATATTGATTATTAAAATAAAAATCTTACAAAAAACTCAAAGAAAATGTTGTTGTCCAGATACTGATAATCAAATGAAACAGAACCAGCTTTCTTCAGATGCACAGCATAGATCAGGGAAACAGTGCAGTCATCTCGATTTGATTCAATGTAACTTCCTTGAGGAATCCACGAAGAACTGAGAAAATATAAACAAAATATTTTTTGTTCATGTTCTTTTCACAGTTTTGGTTACAAACCATTACACTTATGAAACTTATGAAGACAGATTAACATAAAAACTGTGTGTGTGTGTCAGAAAGAGTTTATAGAAAATCCTTCACCTACATACTAAAAATAGGTGAGGTTCACTATCTAGATTACAAGATCTCATAAAAAATGTTGATCAGACTAGATAAAACTGAGCAGGGTGCATGTAAGATGTAAAGGAAATCGAGATACAGGGCTGGATCCAGACTGAAGTAAGTGCTTGAACATAGTTACTCCTGGGCTAAACCATGTTGATTGCAGGGGGAGTCAAGTTAATTGTATTCTCTGCATGTAGGGATATACCTTTGAATTGCTTTTGAATTGCTTTTTGCACACAGATACTGACCAGCTTTACTATCACACTGTTATTTAGAATTGGGGTGGGAAAAATCACCTCTCAACTCTAATACTGTTTGCAATAGATGAAATATGATTCCCCTGCAATCAACATGGTTTAGCCCAGGAGTAACTAATTTCAAGCACTTACTTAAGTAAGTGGATCCAGCCCACAGAGATCAATAGGAAAAAGGATCACACTGCACACTGTCAAAACCATATTGCACAATGGAAGGAAGCAAATTTAACATCTGCTGATAACATTGGTTGAGAGGGACGTGGAATAGTTCACCTATATACCGCATCACAAAAATAAAACAGGGAAAAATGTTGCAGAATGGTTTAGAAAATGTTCAACTTTTCAGCTTTTGCTCTGAATCAGCTTTAAAGAATACCAAAAGCAAAGAAAGACAATGTTTAAGGCATAAAGACAGCAGAACATGTCATATTAAGGGCATCTTAGGAGCAGAGAATTGCCCAAGGAGAATATCATCACTATATAGTGTGAAAAGTATCTCAAGAATTGTGCTGAAATAATCAAGAAGCAGAGAAATGTGTAAAGGGCATTTTTGGAGCAAAGAACTGTGTAGAAATAATAAAAAGGCAGAGAACTGAATAGACACAATCAATGGAGCTGAGGAGAACACTGTAGCAAGATTCTCATCAATGGAGAATTGCGTAGAAATATTCACAGGATCACAGAACGGTGTAGAAATAATCTTAGAAAGAGAGAACAATACAAATGAAAACAGTGAACACAGAATATATCAAGAACAGAGAGATTGTCAGGAGCAGTAAACTGTGAAAAAAGACTCAGGAGTAAATAACAGGGATGAGAGTTAACAGTGTAAAGAAAACGTACATAGAGTTTCTGGGGCAGTGAGCAGTGTAGAAAGAATTACAGGAGTTGAGACCAGTATATTTAGAGTCTCAGATGCATAAACTGTCTGAAAAGCAAACAAAAATCTGAATAGTAATAAGTAAACTTAGTGTTTTGCTCCCCAATTAAATTTCCATTGCTAGTTTCCTGGTCTTGCTTTATTTTGTCATCTTGCCAGTGTACTTCCCAGTCTACTAGAGTGGACAACCAGTGGACTAGATTTACTAAGCTGCAGGAAAGGAAAGGAGATGTTGCCCATAGCAATCAATCAGATTCTAGCTCTCACTTTCCTATTGCATTCTAGAAAATGGCAACTATAATAGAGAGACCCAAAAACAAACACTGCCCACTAAAAAGATAACCCATCTGCAAATTCCATTCCACATCCACAACATCTCCATTTTTACAAACCCGCAGCTTAGTAAATCTGGCCCTTGATGTGCCTGTCAGTAAATATAACTTTATTATAAAATATAAATTTTTACTCTTATCACATACTGGGCTGGGGATTAAGGGAAAGTCCTAAGTCAAAATATAAACATATACATAGAATACTTACAAACCTATTGTATAAATATACCAGAATTTCCAGTTTAGTTGTCTTAAATGCTGTTTGTTTATATCAGTTTACATTTAAACCTTTATTTAAAGTCTAAATTCAATAGATTTTATCATGTAAATGTACAGTTTCTTTATCCTGTGTTCTTATCATAACAGCTGATAGGAGGCAGCACATTAACTCATATATTAGATATTTTTATGTTATTTATAATAACTAATTTAATAATAATATTCAAATATATATTATTTTTTAGTCTATTTTGGATGTATGCTTATTATTAAACATGCGCTACTGTAATACAGACTGACCACTAAGGACCGAATTACTAGGATCGTATAATACCCCCTTTTGGAAAGCAACAAATGTGCGGGTGCTGCTTTTCCAGGACTGATCTGGACCTTCTAGATTCAGAATTCAGTCCTGGTGCTATATCTGACAATGGATTAGGATGCTTCACAGTGGGCAGAGGCGTAGCATGGATTAATGGCACCCGGAGCAAGTGAATGCTATGGCGTCCCCCAACCCCATCCTCCTGTAGTGTAGTGGGCAAGGCAGTGGGGTGTTCCCTGATATTTGCTGGCTAAAAGGAAGTGTTGTTTTTAGTTAAATGAATATTGATTGTTGAATTCATCTCCTCATGCCGCACGTTGATGTTTGCTGCACTGAATGTACGTGGAGAAAATGAAGCTAGCTGCCATTACACATCTCCTCCCACTCACCCATTTACATATCTCCCTTCCCCTGTTACACATCTGCTTTTAGATCTCTGACAGTTAAGACAGGCTTATGGCAGTTATGCTACCATAAGCCTGTCTTAACTGAAATGTGTGCACTTTGCGTGCTTAAGTGTGGTGCTGGAAGCAAGTCTGGATCCGGTCCATAATCCCCCCATATCCCCCTTATATTTACACATCTCCCCCCCTGTTCCCTTTATATTACACATCTTTCTCCTTCCCCCCATCCCCCTTTATTACACCCCCCCCATCCTGTCTTCCTTATATCAAACATCTATGGACATGGTACACTATATAAAGTACATGTGGAGTATATTATAGGTCTGAGTTTGAAACGTACTTTAATATGTGGTATATATTCGGATTTAGGAATGGCGCACTGTGGGAGGGGGGAGACATGCTTATAGTACAGTAAGGGCTGGCTTATGTGGAAGCTGTGCAGAAAAATAAGGTAGCGTCCTTACAGCGTGAGGGAAGTGTCATACAGAGTTTAGGATGCAGCGGGAATCCGGCATCGGACCTCCGCTGCCACTGCGGTTGGAGCTCCACCTACAGCGGCAATGTAGGTCTGGAGAGGAATGTATTAAACTGATATATTAAATAAATTAACAGGGTTTTTTAAACCACAGTTTTATTGGTAGCTGTCATTTACAGTATTCTAATTATCCCTCTATTTTGTAGCGGCATATTACTGTCAATTTGCAATGATCATGGGCCATATTCACCGATGCGTGTGTATAAAGTATGCAAATATACACACATACTGTACGTGTCAAGGCAACACACATGACACTCCCCTCACACGGACGGATTTTCGGTGACTTATGCGTCCTTAGGGCAACCTTAACTCTACATGTGTAGTTACGTGCGTATTTTCCTTCCGTACATGAAAAACCGCGCCCATATTAGTCCATTTACATGCCCCTCCTCCCACTTTCACTAAACTACGCACATACGGAAGACAACCACGCCCCTATGTAGGTATGTCACTAAGTCTGACTTACAAATCCGTGCATAATGGACTTCCATGCCTAAATCCTACGTAGCTTGCTGTAAAAAAGTTACTATGCTTGCGCAGTTCAACAGTACCTAAAAATAAGCATGGGAAAAGTAGCAAAATCTTAAGTGTGAATCTGGAATATTTCCACCAACACAAACATTTCTTTTTTCTTCTTTAAAATTCAAGATCACTACTAAATGCTTATCAGAACCTAAAGTCAAGGAACTTCTATCTCATTTGCAATATAGGGATTCATAAATATGGGACAAAAACAACTGAGGTCAACCAAGTTCATCACTTTAAACACATACTTATCACAGCTGTCAGGCCTATTTCCAGAAAAGTCAGCTGTGGTCTCCATAAAAGTTGCCACATTGGAAAATCCTGGTGGTATCTCATCCCATTCATCAAACTTGATCCCAGTTCCAAGGGAGTATGTTCCTGCTGCACACTCTGTGCATAACTGCGTCTTAATTTCAAGGAAGTGTCCTGAATCACAAGAAAAAGCTGCAAAACACAAAGAACATAAGATGCTAACAATTAAATGGAAGAGCAAGCATTAGTCTCCATATAATCTCTAATAACATAGGGGTAGAGCCAGAACTACGTCCGTCTTCCATAGACGCATGCGCAGTAGCTATTGTTCATTAAATTATGTCAGTCTATGGAAGACGGACGTAGTTCTGGATCCGGCCCATATTTGTTACACAAAATGGTGGTTTCTCTAATCAACTGAGAGGTTTATGATACCCCTTTCACATCACCACTGGTGAAAAACCCGGGTCTTTTCATCTGGGTTTTTCCCAGGGGAAATGCTAGGTCCCAAAAAAAGCCACGCTATAAGTCGGCAAAAACCCAGGAAATTCCTGGGTCTGACCCTTTCAGATCACCAGAAAATTTCTGTGTTTTAGTGGATTTATAACATGGCAGGGCATGCTGATGCTTGTAGTTCTACAAGCACCAGTATGCCCAAGGATGCCAGGGCATGCTAATGCTTGTAGAACCATAAGTTCCAGCATGCTCTGTCATCCTGTGTTAAACACAAAAAAGTTATACCCCGACTACCTACATAGGGAGGGGAGGGTTGGGTTAGGGCTTTATGTTTATGTGGCCAGCGTAAATACACACTGTTACGCTGGCTGAAGTTAGGGTAGCCTTCAGCCGGCGTAACAGTGTGTAATTACGCCGGCCACAGAGGGAGTGTCGGGGGGAGTGCATTAGAGCTACGCTGGCTGTAAGTACAAATCACGGCACAGCGTAGCTCTGGATCAGGCCCATAGTTTCTGCATTTTATCTTACAGATAGAATGGTAGGCTAACTACTGGTTAATTGCAGTGTGCTGGGACATTTTTTTCCTTTTGTTTCTATATACCAGGAATAACAACATGCAATAAAAACTTATTATATTTAACAAATAAATATTATGGGCTATTACAGCCAAATTGCAGAGAAGCTCTTAAAAAATAGTTTAGAAAATTCCTACATTGATTTATTTTTCATGTAGAACTACAAGCAGTTTAGATGAACACCAGTAGCCATGTTGTAAGGTGGCTTTGAGTTCCAGTTATATAGGGGCATATTTGAAGAAGGAGAGGTCTCTTTCACCTTTAGCAAATATTTTCACCATAAAAATGCTCAACCTAAGTCAAACGAGTCAGCATATTCAGCCAAGTTAAATGGTTTCTAGGCAATGTTCAGACATGGCATTCCATCAGACCAGAATTTCAGGACCTTCCTGCTACATTAGCAACATGCAGTATTTCTCTTGATGTTACTAAAGTGTGTCATTGTGTAATGATCAACATCAACTAACTGATCAATTTCTGTCTGCATTGTGTCTCAATCTGTTCTTCACACTAACCACTGCACTACTGAATGTGCTTAAATCTGCAACATTACTTAGTTATTATTGACACTGTTAAGCTGGGTAGACACTGACATTTTTTAACCAATAGATTAAGTATTTAAAAGATTTTTATTCACAATCTGAAGTCCCATTTTGCCTACTGGACAGATTATTAGCTGAATCTGTCCCATAGCCTCCTGCAATAACGATGAACCGGATTCATAACCCCGAATTTTTTTTACTTACGTGCCTATTTTCCGATTATAGCTACTATGCATGGGTATGCATAGTAGCCGGATCCCCGCATAGTAGCTTTCCGTACGTGCGGGGGTCTCTACGTCCGAGAGAGAGAGAGAGGGGGGAATACACACCCCCTGTTACTCCCCTTTCTCATGCATGCTTTATTTATATAACCTAGTAAATGGCTAAGATCTTAAATAATCGATATGGTACATAAACAATAGTATTTTCTTGAAACGGATAAGACAATTTCTAATTTTAACAATTGCCACATTAATTCATAATGCATATAACAAATCAAATTTAGAGATCTACAGGATGGCCTTCCAACCTCTTAATCTATGCTCATTTGTGTTTTTCAATTGTCTATACTGTTATTGGTCCTTTGTGTGATATAAAGGTCAGCTAACTAAGTAATTGCAAAAAATGCAGTTCATTTGTGACTGGATTTAATTTCACGAGACAGTGAAAGGATACACTGATATGATTGTTTTAATCGGTTAAAAATGTCTACATGAATTACAATACTGAATGTCTTGTGGAGGTTAGTCCTACTAATTGAAGATACATGTTCTAGATCTAGACAGCATGCATGTGGCTAGAAGGGGGGAGGGGTTGATCGCTGTTGCTGTGACAACCATGCAGATATGTCAAGTAACAGGATATCAAAAGGCTCAGGTTTTAAAAGACCTACATAACTACAGATGTACAATATAATATAGACTTTTTACATTGTATTGTATATTTCATTTCTGATGGTTTGAGGGACACTTTTAATTAATGGCCTCTCATTTCTTACCAATAGTAAAATAAAAAAAAATAAAAAAAAAAAAAATGTACATGACCCCAAGAGGTTTGCATGGTCTTATGAAGAAAGAATGTCACAGACTGCAGGGCATGAGTATATAAAGACAACACATCTATGGAACTGCTCTACAAAGGCTGTGGTTACTGCATTATGAATTGCAAGTACCCTAATCAGAAGTGTGGCTAGAGACTGTCCCACCCTGGGCAGTCAAACCTAGGTAAATAAACATAACATAAACATACCCGCAGTATGCTATTTCTGAATAGCTAAAAAATATTCATAATAAAGCACTACAGAATGGGTACATTCTAATTATCATTACATATACATTTTGGACAGGATTCACAGATACATGTGAAATAAGTATGCAAGGATTCACAAATATACACACCTACGTTGCAAGGGAACACCCATGACACTTCTCTCGCATGGGCGGATTGTTGGTAACTTACGCCTCCATAGGGCACCCTTAACTCTACGGGTGTATTTACGTGCCTAAGTTGCTTAGGTACGTGCGTACATTACTAACCGCGCCCTTAAAAGGCCATCTAAATGCCTCCCCCACCCACTTTCATGTAACTTCACATGTACAGAAGACAACCACGCCCCTCCGTACACATGTCACTAAGTACGATTTTGAAATCCATGCCTAATGGACATTTGTGCCTAAATCCTACGTAACTTCATAAATAAAGTTACCACACATGCGCAGTTACTCCGATTCTAAAAATACGCATGGAAAAAGTAGCAAAATCGTATCTGTGAATCCAGTCCTTTATCACTATATCCACCCAATTCATGTTTTCTGTTTCCAGTTAGGAAGAGACCCTCTTTACACATTTCATAGTACATAGTAACATAAGAAAATGACCAAAACTGAGAGAGGGTCCAAAGAATAACTCAGTAAATCTGTCTATAAAACCTGTATTAAACAGTTTTAACACAACATAAACAGATGTTTGGGTGCTAGCACACTCTGCATTTAGAAGGTATAAAGAAGGCAGATCAGTATAATTTGGGATAGTTGGAGAGGCAATTGATTATTTTGGTCTATTGAGACACAATTAAGTCTTGCTAGTTCTGTAGCAAAACAAACCTCACTCTATAAACTAGCATAAGCAACCTGTGGCTCTTCAGGTGTTGTGAAACTACAACTCCCAGCATGCTTTTACTTCAGAGGCAGAGCTGACACGTGATAAAGCATAATGGAACTTTAGCACCTGGAGAGTCACAGGTTGGCCAGGCCTGCAATAGACCGTATGGCTACAGATGCAGGTAGAGGTATAGCAATATGATCATATGATCTTCTGTTTGAGACTTCCTCCTCCACTATGCATGTTTCTTCTCTGGGATCTCCCATCCATCTGCTGCCAGGATATCCCGCATTGCAGCCTTTCCCAGATAGACATCTCACCTTGGTAGGGGACTGGACCTCTCAAAGCACCTTTATTGTTATTTATTGTCATTTCATTTTATGTGCATCCTTTGAATTTTCTATAAATATTGGTTTTAAAATTTGGACATATGTGGATTTTATGTGGATATCTTTATTTATTCTACTCTCCATCATTTTCTCTCCCTTGCTTTGATATAATGGTCTACAACTTTATCAACTTAATCTTAATTACTACATTATTCTTAGCATGTCACGTTTTTTTTTATAATTTCACTATATGGAAAAGTTTGGATCTAAACGGTGCAAGACTTGAGTGGTCCTCAGAATATATCCTGTAATGGATATTTCAGAAATCTGAATCTAAATATAACTGCTAAATTGTTCAAATAATAATATAATCAATACACTAATCCATTGCAGGACTGTTTCCTGATCATATTCATTTAAGGTCTCTTTTGTTAAAATGCATGCAATACATGCTGCCAAGTATTTGATCACCTAGATAAAATGTGCCTGTTTGGAGAATTACCACTCCCTAGTTAAAGTAATCAAAGCATTAAATACACCCGTACCTCCTCCATCATGGTAATATTTCCCATGATCTGCCAGAGCACTGCCAGTTCAGTATTATAGAACAGGCAGACTAAGTAAAATGACAGATTATCAGTACCAGCAGGAGGTGGTCTGATAAACAGAATGATTTGCTACTAGGGAAAGTTCCCGATGTGCAACTCACCTCTCCTGCTAGGACCGATAGTCCTGGCAGAAGAGAGAGGTGCAGTAGAGGTTAACAGGAGGACCTTGCAATTGATTGGCTACACTGGCCTCCTTTCCATGCAGCTAGCCTATTGGCTGGCTGTAAAAAAACATATAAAAAAATAAAGAGAAGCTCTGGTCAGTAGTGTGTGGCCCCTCCTCCTCCTGGCCAGAGTTACTCTGTCTGACTATATCATTGCCAGCAAGTATCGCAATAATATATCAATCAAAGCTCTGCATCTCTTGAAGAATGTAGAGCTTTCATTAATTAATTACTGCTGTACTTGCCAATAATAATGGAGACAGACAGGGTAACTCCGGCCAGGATGTGGAGGCGATATTGGCAGCTTGGGTCTGATCATTTTAAACATATCATAAAAATCTAATTACCAGACCCAAGCATTTTTTGATGTTTTTTTGTTGTTAGGGAAAAATCCTGGCCACATACTACATCAATTTTGAATTTGATCATCTGACAGCTGGATTACTGAACCAATATTTACTGCAGTGTATGGCCAACTTGAGGCTAAACAGTGGCGGCAGTATAAACCATCAATAGTCAATATCGTGATTGTGATTGGTCCTTTCAGCGGATGGCACAAGAAGGAACAGCATAGTCAGCTAGATCTGGCTGCTGGTTGTAATACTAATTACAAAATGCTAACTAAATAGTTTAGAATCATTTGGCCTCTGTGCAGACAGGTATACCAATCGATGTTCCTACCAAAATCATGCCAAAGCTTGATCATTAAAAAGCCATGCAGTTTTTTCAACTTATGGTAAAACACCAGTTAGGTGGAAACAATAACTTTAGTAGGGAATGACTCAGAAACACATTGCAGTCTATTCATGTTTTATCAACTCAGTTGCAGTCCCCACTAAGAAAGTCTGATTTCTGAAATAGGGACATCTGAAAGTTCCTTTTCGGATGTCTCTATTTCGAATACCCCTTTAGTTTAGAATTTTTTTTTAAAGTGGGTGAGTACGGCATACTCACCAATTTAGTTTCAGAAACGCCACCACCACTGCAGGACCAGGACCACGGGAAAGGTGAGTAACCTCTCCAGGGTTAGGGTCAGGCTGCGGAGAAGGGAGGGTTAGGGTCAGGCTGCGGGAGGTGGAGGGTTAAGGTCAGGCTGCAGGGAAGGGAGGGTTAGGATCAGGCTGCAGGGAAGGGAGGGTTAGGATCAGGCTGCAGGTAAGGGAGGGTTAGGGTCAGGGCAATGGAAGGGGAGGGTTAGGGTTAGAATTGGGGGAAAGGGTTGGGGTCGTTTACAGCCTTACCTTTCGGAGCACCACGTTCGGTGCTCCATGGATCGATTGCTATGCCTCATCGAGGCATATGCAATCAAAATCAAATGGCCCTATCGAAATAGGGCCGCTCTTTTCAGGGACCCACACCCCTATCAACTATACGGTATATAATTTTATATTATATTGCGTGGTAATATTTGAGTCAATACAATAATCCACTTACTGCAATCTTTTCCTTTGACTGGATCTGGCAATCCAGCACATGTTTTTTCTGGGTTCGGTACTGCAACTCTCCACCTGGATCCAGTGCTATCACATTCTGTGTATTCATAATGATAGTCACCCTGAAAAATCAACCAACACAATAAAGATTATAGCATGAAATTCATCAAGTTTAAATGACTATAGAAAAAAGGGGTCAGTAAAAGGATACATTACAAGCCAAATACAAATGGTTGTGGCCTGTGATTGCATCTCCCCTTAAAGTAGTTTATTAACACTGAGAGTTTTGTATCACTAATTTATTAGTTTTAGAGATCTGGCCAAGTTCCACAATAAACGACTACCACTAGCAATTCCTAGGGATCTGACAATATGGAGGGGACACTAGAAAGCACTTTTCTTAAACACTTTCACATATTTAAACAGCACAGAATTTGCAAACTTAAGTCCAACGCAAATAGCGTATAAAAGTTACTACGCATGCGCAGTGCATCCGTTCTTAAATATACGCACCTAATATCATAAGAATTCTTAAGTGTGAATCAGGTCCATTATTCTTATAACGATTACAATTATTTCAAAAAATGCTAAGCAACTGAATAATGCAAACTAAAGTGAGGTGGAATGCAAATAGTTACTTTAAACAAATGTTTAACATTATGTGCTGGGACTCTTGACTCTTAGTGAAAGTTTAAATAAAAAAATATTAACAATAAAATAAACCTAGATAGGCGTTTTCATTATCGTACAAATATTTAGAAATCATTAACCCACTGCAACCCAATAAAATAGAGTGGAAAAGACTAAGTTGCATTCTGAGTAATATAAATTGTATTTGTGAACAATATTATAGAACACATATCTGCATAAATACATGAGAAATCACATACTAGACTAAAATTACAACTGTACAACTGGAGTAACAAAAAAGAAAGCAGGCCGTGCTGTTACTGTGTAACTACAAAGAACAAAAGAGAGGTCTGCCGCTGCATACAAGCATTATATAACACTATGTGTCAGCACATACATACAAAGGAGGTTTCGTTCACAATATAGCTACACTGGCTTAAGTTCACCTGCCCAGAGTAAAGCTACCTCCTTTAGGTGTGACTATATCTCTGCTGCAATATGTGTACTCTGTTTGCGGTAAGATATTTCTCTATTGTGCAGCAGCCATAGAGAGGAGGGGTCCAGTCCCAAAATACGTAAGCCTCCGCTGCGGAGACTTAGGTGTAATGTGTAGGTCTGGACCTAGTCTGTTATGCTTAATGAGGGCTTGCCTTTATAGAAGTCATAATGCACAACTTTTTAAACAAGGAAATAATGGGAAGGGCGTCTGGTCTGGAACAGGTGTAATCATGTTCACTTGTAGCATCTACTGAGTTTCTGCAGTGCCATGTTGCTTATACACAAACATAAATAAATAAAAAGCAAAAGTTACTTGTGGCACCTATTTACTGCTGCACTGTTATGCCAAACTTTGCAGAATAGCATAGAATGTTACTTCCCAACTTTCTAACTTACGAGATAAAGTAGTTTTCATCAGAGCTTTCAAATCTAGAATGTGCCACCTAAACTGGAGAACCGGTGGGAGTCCCCGGCACGATGGCTGTCTTTCAGTAGTAGAGACAGCCGAAAGTTCTTTTTCAGCTGTCTCTATTTTGAATAGGCAGCCATTTAGATTTTCTTTTTCAGAATGGGTGAGTACGCCAATCGTTATACTCACCCTTTCATTTTCGGAAGCAGGGAGGAAGAGGGCTAGGGTAAGACTGTGGGAAGGGATGGTTAGTGTAATAGAAGGGGAATGGTAAGGATTAGGTAAAGGGTATGGGTTTATTTTGATACTTACCATTCGGAGCACCTCTTCAAGGCAGAAGCAATTGATTTCCCAGCCAGTTCCGAATCTAAATAGGGCTGTGCTCGACGGGAACCCACACATATTTGAGACATATGACTAACAAAACCATATAGATTCTTTTCAGGAAGGAAAACTATACTTATAAATCAAATAAAGCCAATGCAGCTAGACACAGTCAGACTCTTCGCTCTGCTTCTACAAGATGCCTAAAGGAATAAGATTCAAATGAGTAGCAATTTACTAATTGGATTCAACAAATTGACCCGTTCTCAGAGTCTCACAGTGAATATGTTACTTTCATGAGTCAAGAAGTGTATTTGGAAATGTAGCAATTATCGCTCATTGCTTAAAACTACACATGGAAAAAATACATTTCTTTTTTCTAGAGGACTAGAAAATAGTAATAAATAATATTTGCCTCTACAAAAATGTTTAATACATACATAAGTGGATATAGGTATACATATATTTATATGATTTACATTTCAGAATAGAAGCAAGTCACCATTCAAGTTCGACATCCAGACATTTCCTGCATCACTATCAGCTTTCCATCTGATACACAGTATACCCGGGACTGCTGCTATCGCATAGTGCTCTGAAGAGACCGGTGCTCGAGGTACAGACTACTGTTACCCCTCTGTCTTTCTGAGCTCTGAGATACTACTGAATCAATGTTGTTTACATGTGTTCCAGTGTTTTTAGTGTGCTTATTAAATAATTGTTTTAATCACACCATCTTTCTATTTTTCATTCACTCTCCTGTCATTTTCGCCGGGGAGTCTTATTTATAGGTGCACCTTATCTAAGGTATACCTACACTGAAAGGACCAATAGTAACTATTCTGTGCAGATCACATCATATACTTTATAAATTGTATTTTATGATTACATATAGACATACAAAGTCAGCGCTCCTTATGCTCTTTTCCAGATTACAAGCAAGTGTGACCTGTACCTTCATGTCACAGATGCATTACATTGGGATGGGAATAAACTACATCATTTTTCACAGGATGCATACACACTAACACGCTTTTCCATAAGACCTATGATTTTCATCTCACATAACCTGCTCAAACGATCGTGACTTCAGAGGTTTAAATATGTACACCCATAGAGTTGGAGGAAGTATCTGCAGAATCTTTGGGCAGATAGTTGTAAATTCATGCAAGCTTCAAAACTGAAACTACATTATTACATTGGGGCTTATCCAGGGGAGTAAGGGCAAAACAGCTGCAAGTGTACAGCTCAGCTAAACCATTTTGCAAAGTAAGGGGAGCTAATCCGTTTTAATAATTTTGTATGCAAGGAAAATATTTTACTTTTGCACATAGAATTCGCCACGGCAAAATTGTATTTTTAGAAGTAGAGACAGCCAAAAGCTAATTTTAGGCTGTATCTATTTAAAAAATACCGGCATTTTAGAATAATTTTTGTATAAATGGCTATGGAAAACGCAGCAACAGACCTATCACACCCGCCACTCCGCCCAGGCAGGTGAGTAACACTCTCTGGGGAGTTTTATGGTCAGACTGCAGGGACTGAAGTTTTATACCCCTTTCACATCACAACCAAATACCCGTGATTTTCGCCAAAAACCGGGGTCTCCGCAAAATCCCGGGTATTTGGTTGTGATGTGAAAGGTGCACTTCCGGTGGACCCGTGTCAAAGGACCCGGGAATTCAACCCGGGTGAAAAGAAGGGTTATTCCCGTGTCCGACACGGGTAGAGGTACAGTGTGAAAGGTGCTACCCGAGTTTTTCAACCCAGGTAGCACCTAATGTACTTGATTGGTGTAATTCTTTTTCTATTGCCCTGGCAACAAGTGTTGCCAGAGCAATGGTAAACAAATTACGCAGTGACGACAGGGCAAACCCGGGTCTCAGAATTTCCCGGGTCTGCCCTGCAGTGTAAAACGGGGTCTGTGACCCTGGGATCCTCTGCTGCCCTGGCAATATCCCGGGTCTGTGAACCCGGGATATTGCCAGGGCGGCGATCTGAAAGGGGTATGAGTGTTAGGCTGCGGGAAAGGGAGGAATAGGATAATGGAAGGGGAGTGTTAGGGTTAGGTTAATTGAAGGAGAGTCTTAGGATCATGTTGCAGGGAGTGGTCAAATCTTAATGGTCCTTTTGGAAAAGCAGAATTTACATAGCTTTAGATTGAATCTATTAATTGGAGTTAAGAAACTTCACCTCTCAATTCTAATTCTGCTTTCACAATTTAAATCTGCCTCCACTTGTTGTTTAACACTGCTCAGTTCTACACTCACAGCTAATAAAGGTGTAAGTGCAGCTCTGGATCAGGCAATTGTTGATTGGTAAAGTTAAGATGCTTAGAAAATTAAATCAAACAAAACAATTTGCTTTGGGTACAATAACACATGATTGTAGGCTTATTACCCACTAACACCATATTGTTCCAAACACTTGTTTATTGGGTAATCTATGTGATAATCAGCGAATATGCCTAGTGTGAGCCCAGCTTTACATTAACACCATAAAGATTTCCCTCATAGTGTTACATTTGGTTAACTAATTTGCTCTGTTGTTTCAGTAGATCTAGCTACAACAAATACTTTTCCTAGCTGGCAATTAAAGCTCAAAAAGATCTTGTATCATATACTTAATGGTTAGCAGGGTAATCTTTATAAAACTTTAAAAGACAAAAATAGGTCTGGACCCTAGAAACCAATCATATTCTAGCTATCATACTGTATATCTGCTCCACTAAGAAATATAATAGCTAGACTGATAGTTTGCTATATATAGGTAATGGTTCCAATTTTACATACAAGTGTTTTATAATTTAACAGTGCATATTTCGCTAATAAATTAAAACCAATTAGGTCAATTTATTACATCCTCAAATAAACAATGATACAAACATATTTTTGTGCTGCTTATCAACCAACATACAGTTGATTTACAACATCTATATCAGCATGCTCCCAGGCCATCAAATGGGAAAGTATTTTTCCTAGAACCCGTTCCTGGACTCACTGTTTGGTATTGGTAATTTACTTTGTTATCCTTGGCTCCTACATATAATCCAGTACCATATGTGATATTGTATATAATTAGGCCATAATACATGATCTACATTTATGTTTATATTGGCTTTAGAGTGTCTTAGTAAATAAATGTTTGTTCGGTTGTGTGTTTTACGGAGTGAACTCATCCAACCACTATTTATTTGTTTAGGCTTTTATATGTTATCTCATCATTTAGTCAGTGCTGTATTTTGTACTTTTTTATCTATTATATAGGTGCAAGAAAAAAGTTCCCCTGACAGCTGCTTCATTGGCTCCATAGGACCAGAGGTATTGAGCATATGCCAGCTGATGTAAAATGTCTCTGCGTGAATTTGTACCATACAAGCTCAGATCAGAGCACAACTCGAGTTGCGGCATAAGCGTTCTGAGGGCGTCTTGGGAGTAAAGGGGTCGAGGGATTTAGTCATTATACAAGCAAGTGCAACGGATCCAGAGACAATCGCAGATGTAAAAAAGAACTGTCTACGTCAAAACATTTGCACCTTCTACAGGTCATGCGTACGTCCAGGGGGCTCACCTTCCATGACCTACTTCAGACCCTTGTGTTAGGAAGTGTCAGAAATCACTGCCAATGTATTGTGCAGGTGTTACTTCATTTCTACACAGTAATAAAAAATATTTTTTTCATGTTTTTATAAAAAATGTAAAATATTGTTTTCTATTATTTTGTGACAATTACAATCTCACAGAGGTGCTTGCGTTAATGAGAATATTTATTTACACTACAAGCCATAATTGCTTGCAATCCAAAAGCACCAGTGCCCCACTTATCTAATGCTAAAATACATGCTGATTTGCATGCACCTCTGCATAATGTGGAATAATAAAACCATTCATGGTTCCTTTCTCATTGGACTGCAGATGATACAGTGTGGCTTAATTTCATTCTTGAAAACAGGATAAACCAAGTACAAATTATGGGTGTAGCCGGGACCTCACTTGAAAATATTTCAGCAATGGGATAGAATGGACTCAAACCAATATGCAGGAAACCTGTTTCATCACCAGGAAACAGATGAGAACACAAGGACTGG
Organism: Limnodynastes dumerilii; assembly: GCA_011038615.1. Lineage (NCBI taxonomy): Eukaryota > Metazoa > Chordata > Amphibia > Anura > Limnodynastidae > Limnodynastes > Limnodynastes dumerilii. The sequence continues at coordinate 236,188 of WWET01002342.1, forward strand.
TGTTTATATTACATTTAATGTGTTTTTGGCAAAATCGGAAAGCAAGCCTCTATAGTAACACCGGGCCTGATCCAGAACTATGCCTAAGCATAACTTCAACTGTAAGTACGTTCTGCGCATGCGCCCAGCAGATTTTTTCTGTCGTAACTCATGGCGGCCATAATTCAAAATAGGTCACCCGTAACATTAGCGTAATTACGGCGGAATGGGTGAGCCTATATTACGATAGCCGTAAATGCGCTCCAGTTACGGAATGTAGGCGGAGGGAGGCAGTTAAATCGTACAGTATGGGCTGGGTTACATAGTTACGACCATTGCATAGTTACGTCCTGCCGTAGTTACGATTACAAAAGTTAGGGTAGGGTTCAGCAGGCTTAAGGCAGTGTAATTACGGACGACTGGGGAGTGCATAGTATTTACGCTTGCCTACGATGTAACACAGCCGTAGGTCTGGATCTGGCCCACCATATCAAAATAGCTTACAGATACTTTAATAGGGGCATCGTACTATGATGTCCACTATATTTGTATCTAAGAGATTTATGAATGCTTTCTAATGATGTGTCAGATCCATTTAGCTTATTTCTACTGGTGATTTGTGATTCAGAAGTTAAAAGAAAAAAAAAGAAAAAAAAATACATAATGTAAAGTTTGCTGATCTTCAAGCTGCTTTATATCACTGCTAATCAGGTCTTCCTCACAGCATCGTCTTTTGAGTAATGTGATCAATAAATTGGGACCTCCACAAAAGCAATTCTTTATTTTAAAATAAAGCAACACATTGATAGCAACACATTGAGTGGTAAGAGTTGTATTCTAGAGTCTGTATTTTGGGAGTTCACTTCCATCGAATCTCTTTTACCTGCCACAAGGCTGATATAATTATTTATAATTATTATTTCAAATAGCAGCGCATTGCCCGTGTATACCAGCAATGTGCTCAGACCTTTTCATAAAGAGTATCATTTTTAGGGGTTTCTTTTTACTCCAACCAAAAATACGTGTTTCATTTACTTGGAGATAAAAAAAAAGGCTCATATTAATATTAAACATTAAATATAGTACATAAGTAAAGAAATTAATGTACTAAAAACCCCATCTACCTTGCATCAATTAACAAGTCACAATTATATGTAGTTGTGCAGCATTCTGCCTTAAACCTCTCAGTATACCTGCCTTTACCTCTCCATTCTCTTGTTGCACCTGCATTCCATAAGTTACATGTTCATACATATACCAAAACTCTGGATAATACCCTTGTGACCACAGTAATAAGTAGAAATATCAGCTGGAGGTGTCCTAGCAGCCAACGAGACCTAACTAGCTAGACAATCAATCAGTTATTATGGATTCTATCCAAAGGTCTATTTTTTTAGCAATCAGGTACCCAGGTGCAGAATGCATGGGGACCGCAATCAGAGACCCAGTGTACAAACACATCCAAGCGATGGAACCTGTTACTACACGCTCATGTAAAAAACATTTCCAATACCACTACCCTAACCTTTAGTTTTCCAGCTTTTGTATATGTAAAATGGCGGTGGATCGGAAATATGGATTGATACACAGTTGTCTGGATAGAGTGGATTGCATTCCAACCGGGCAGGGCAGAATGGAGGTGTGCACATGCACAGAACACAAAATGATTGAATAATAATAAGATCTAGATAATAGATAATAGAGGAAATCTATATGTATGGCAAAACTGGACAATGAAGCCTTTGGTGTTCAATGAACAGATGAGCTCATTCTGTGACCACCATACATTTTACTTTTGGTTAAAACTGATGCAATTGTGAAACTGTGAATGCAGGTGTAATATAGTGTATTCTTGTAGTCTATGTTTTGCTTTCTCTTTTGTCATGTGATTAAAGCTCATTCATGGTGTACAATAGCTTTTCTGCTTAAAATCCCTCTTCAACAAAGGACAGCTGTTCTTGTTCATTATGTGGAGCTGGTAGACAGGACACATCATATTATTTAAAGAGAATTAACTTAGCAGTATTTCTAGAACAACTAAATCCCCAGCCTTACAAAATCTCTCCTATTACCACTGTTACTTGTTTCCAATTTAGGGGGCCACCAGCTTTATGTCACCAGTAAGGTAGTTTAAGAAAGTGAAAATTTATATATAAACATAAGCACTCACACACATACTGTATACATATATACAGTGTACTCTTTAGAACAGTGATGGCTAACCTGTGACACTCCAGGTGTTGTGAAACTACACTTCCCATCATGCTTTGTCAGGTATCCGCTATGCTTTTGCAATCAAGGCATGCTGGGACTCGTAGTTTCACAACACTTGGAGTGTCACAGGTTAGCCATCACTGCTTTAGAATGTTTCTTTGTTTATTTCATGCACTAGAACAGGCCTGTGGCTCTCCAGGTGTTGTGAAACTATGAGTTCCAGCATGCTTTGTCAGGTATCAGCTATGTCTATTTAGGCAAAGCATGCTGGGACTCCTAGTTTCACAACACCTGGAGAGCCACAGGTTGGCCAGGCCTGCACTAGTATGTGAACCAGGAAATACACAAGATTGACTCATAAACCTATCAACAGTAGAAAAGTTTAGGGGGAGGGAAGACACCAGTAAGCTGACCCTTATACTATTTACAAGTAATCCCAGTAGGTTCCTACCTCCTTGTACCTTGACTCATAAACCTGTTATAGTTCAAGAGGCCTGATCCAGACCGAAGATTGTTTTATGTACGCAAGCGTCCCAAAGTTACGCATTACTAAGTATAATGCATCCCCCCTGGCACTCCCCTCTCATGTACGTAACTTAGCTGACTTACGTGTTCAGAACCGTCTTAACTTTTCCTTGCGTAACTCTGGTCGTATGTAATGCCTTGTCGTATGTAAGTGCCAACCTAGCCAATACTGGGTATTTTAAATGCCTCCCTCTGCCCACGATGTGTGTATTTGGCATGCATAGGGGTGTCACAGAGTTACGTACAAGTTACATACGATCAGTTACAATAAATAACATCTGCATGCATGCACAGTGCGTTTCCACAGTCATACTTACAGATGCCGCATGGGGCCCAAAGTGAATAGTGACCACCAACTAACAAAATTCTAACTGTAGGTGCAGAGAAGACACCAAGGTCCTAGTGGCACATACCATTGTACTAGAAGAACCGGGGTAAAAAACAATGGAGGCAGCCAAAGATTTCAGCTCCTTCTCTGTTATAAAGTGGAGCCGGAGTCTCTGGTTATCAGTCACAGAAACAGCTGCACACAGAGATTCTGCAAAGCTACAGAAAATGAAGGTAATGTTGTAAAGTGGAGTGTTACTGTGTGCGAGTCAGTCATTCACGGCCCCTCAGCTCTGCAAAGTGTCACTGCCACCCAGTTAGTAGAACAAGCTGTGGAAAGGTAAGAGGTACATGGAAAGCCTTGCACTGCGTCATCGCCAGATATCTAATATATTTGACATCTATTACATGTGAATTATATTAGCAATCTTGAGATGGCACACTATTTAAAGTATATATGCAGTATATTAGTCCAATATGGCGCTTACTTAGTGTATGTTGGGTATATTAGAGATTGGGATTGGTACATTATATATTGTATATTGTGTGTCATTTCAGAACTTTAATATACCCAACTTCCCAGACCCCTAGTATACCCCATACCCCAGAATACCCACACATACTATAAATTATAGTATGTGCCATCCTAGACCCCTCATATATTATAGTAGGTTTCATTTCCAGACCCTCTCCCCCATATACAGGTAACACATGTGGTGCATATTAGGAGCCTGGAGATTGTACACTATATAGAGTACATGTGAGAGATATAAAGGGTCTGGGAATAGAACACATTATAAAACATATGGGGTATATTAGAGGTCTTAGAGGATAAAAAAGAAGACTTTAGGATAATTTTGGGTTAGAAATAATTTTTTTGTTTACATGTTGCTATGTGTGACTACATGTGTGACTATATGTGTGACTACGTGTGTGACTATATGTGTGACTACATGTGTGACTACATGTGTGACTATATGTGTGACTACATGTGTGACTATATGTGTGACTACATGTGCGAACAGGTCCTGGACACTATATGGTAAGTTAACCAGTATTAGCTTGCATGTGATGGTGATACAGGGGTGTATCTTTGGGTCCAGCGCCCCTGGCAAAGTAAGGGGACTGCCCCCCCACAGTACTCTCATCATGTGCCTTCAGCCCCACCCCAGTAATCCCATCATGTGTCTCCATTCCCCGCCCCCAGTAATTCCATCATGTGTCTCCATCCCCCCCAGTAATCCCATCATGTGTCTCCATTCCCCGCCCCCAGTAATTTTATCATGTGCCTCCATCTCCCCTAAACCCCCAGGTTTTCTTACCTTACAGGCTCATCTGCCGAGCGGGACTGCCAGCTAGCATATGAAGTCCCGCGGTGTTACTGGGTTAAGGTTAGTGAAGGTGGGCAGGGGGAGTTAGTTTAATGAGGGAAGGAGGGCTTAGCGTAACAACGCTCCTGTGCGAGCGTATTTTCCATTGCTTACGTCGGCTGAAGTTAGGGTAGCCTTCAGCCGGCATAACCAAGGGAAAATACGGCCGCATAGGGGGAGTGTCGGGGAGAGTAGACGCCGATACGCTGTGCTTTAGTAAGCACAGCGCATTGGCGTAGTTCTGGATC
>WWET01002343.1:5835-23614 GCA_011038615.1 Limnodynastes dumerilii
CGTAGTTCTGGATCCGGCCCCTCAACTGTAAAATAAAACGCTGAAAAGTTTGTTCAATAAACAGTAGCTATTGTGCATGCGTAGTAGCTATTGTACGTAATCTGCGTATCGTTTCAATACGTAGATTGCGTATATGCGGTCTAATCAGTGCGTTTTAGTTATGTATCCTTCAATCATAAGCAATTTTAAACACCTAAACACACGACCGATTCACAGGAAAGACCTGCGTCCTTAAGTTGCACTCCCAACACAGGGGGAGTGGTTAATCGCTTTCTTTCTTTTCTCTGAATGGGTATTGTGGATTTTTCACGTGCGTATATTTAGGTAAGTTCGCAATTTTAGGTGTGATTCAGGACCAGAATGTTATACGGCCAGATCCAAAGTCCCGAGCGCTTTACGTGTGTGTGGGGGTCCGTAGTTATGCATAGCAGGAAGGGCACGCCCCCTGCACTCCCCACTGTCCGGAAGAAATCTGGACATTTATGAGTCCAGATTCCTACCTTAACTTTTATGACTAGGTCTGCGGTCATATGGCCACATACCTAGTTGTAATGGGGCTTCCCCATCCCTGCATTTACATGGCTATCCCCACCTGTATGGCGGGGATACGGCCAACATAACTAATGGGTCAGCCCCTTTAGGGTCAGTCCCTTTAGGGTAAGTACTCACGTGTGTAACTTCGTTATTCACATTAGTACTTACATTGTCAGAACATCTGGCGCGCACAGATGTTGAGTCAGGGGACTTAAGCAACTGACTTGCGTAAGTCCCATGTCGGACTGAGTTCTGGATCTGGGCCATAGTCTGTTAATGAGAATGTAGCTGGGGCATTTTCTTTACTTTGTTCCTTTATTTCTACTAAACCATTTGAGCCCTATATTTATTTATTTTTAGCAGTGGGGGGGGGCGTTATATAGATATTTTAAGATATAAAGAATGTTAAAGCATGTTAAAATAGTTCTAATGTACTAGTACCGGATCCAGACTCCTGTACAACAGTAGATTTGCAGATTTACACAAGCTGTTTGTGTAAATCAGCTGTTGTGAGGTCACTGCGCATGGCCAGAACACTGGGTTACACACAGTACACTGCTACAAAATTGATTCGGTAAGTCCTGCAGTTAAATGCATGTCCATATACACACAGTGGGCTGGCCTTCATATTTAAATCGTACAATGAGGGCTGGTTTTAGTCCTTACGTGCACATTTAACCTTAAGTGTGAACAAAATAAGGTAAGGTTTTGGAGACATAGGTATCAGAACTCCATACACTTTCAGACCTCCTTGCATACAGAACACATGCAGAGGTCTGGATCAGGTCCTTAGCCTTTACTACCACTGACAGGAGGCTACTCCATCAACTACCCATTCAGTGAAGTCACGCTTCCTCATACTTCACCCCTCCAGTGTCATGGCTGTGCTTGTGTTCTTATACACCTTTTCCTGTTTAGATTTCCTCCATCCTTAGGATTTCATATCTCAGAAAGCTCAACATCTCTCACATTCGCTATTATCCATTTACATGCCTCCCAACATTTGAGAATTCGAAAGAGGGACAAAATTTTGCGGCCTGGTAGAGGGGTGGGGTGTCTTGTACCACCCAGTGGGTGTATCTGGGAAAGTGGGTGTGTCTTGCACCTCCCAGACCAGTGGGTCTAGTGCCTGCCCCTTTTATTTAACAACCATCCATATGTCTGCCTCTTAATTTTAGGCCTGCCATCCATATGTCTGCCCCTTATTATTTGCCCAGGATTCATATGTCCAGCCTCCATATCTTCCCCCTTATTTGTCCTACCTTCATGTATGCCCCTTATTATTATTATTATTATGTCCATCCTCCATATGTCTCCTCCCTGTTTATTTGTCCAATCTCCATGTCTGCCCCTTATTATTATGTCCAGCCTCCATATCTGCCTCTATATTATTTGTTCAGCCTCCTTGTCTGCCCTTTGTCATGTCTATCCCCCATGTCTGCCCCTTGTAATATCCAGCCTCCATGTCTGCCTCTTTATTATTTGTCCAGCTTTCATGTGTGCCCCATATAATATCCAGCCTCCATGTCTGACCCTTGTAATTTCCAGTCTCCATGTCTGCCTCTTTATTATTTGTCCAGCCTCCAAGTCTGCCTCTTGTAATATTCAGCCCCCATTTTCTGCCCCTTTTAATGTCCAGTCTCCATGTCTGCCCCATATGTCCAGCCCCCATGTCTACCCCTTATGTCCAGCCTCCATGTTTGCCCCTTATTTCCAGCTTCCATTGTCTGCCCCTTTTCATGTCCAGCCTCCATTGTCTGCCCCTTGCCCATTGTCTGCCCCTTATTTCCAGCCTCCATGTCTGCCCCTTATTTCCAGCCTCCATTGTCTGCCCCTTATTTCCAGCCTCCACTGTCTGCCCCTTATTTCCAGCCTGCATGTCTGCCCCTTATGTCCAGCCTCCATTGTCTGCCTCTTATGTCCAGCCTCTTTTCTTACTTACCTTTGATGATTTATCCTTCCTCCGCAGCACTCTTTCTCTCTCTGCTGTGGTCACGTAGTGCGTTTTTGGCTCTGTAGGACCAAATCTATTTCTAGAATGGCAGTCCCGAAAGCGGGACCCTTGGGAGGTCTGGATAAAAGCCAAATAGAGATCTCTGAAAACTGCTTCTATGTTACTGTCTATATATAGAAATACATAAATAACTATGAACATGGAGTCAAAACTATAAAAAAAAAAAATACGGTACATAAATATTTGCTTTCCACTATCTCATAATCTGTCACATCAGTTTCTAATACTTAGAAACAGTAGGTTGGTGGGCTAAGGTAATTTCCTCCATGCTTATAACTCAGATCATGAGATCAGAAAATGCAGTGGGAGAAACCAGTACCCTGAGCTTCCTGCATAATAAATTCATCCAGCCAGTGATTATGGCCAATCCAGATTTGTGTCTGCCGGATCCATATAGAACTCATGTCGTGTGCAATCGCAAATGGTGCACATTCTCTAATACTAGCTATTGGAAAACGGCACCTTTATGGACCCACCTTTGTGAATACAGTCCATAATTATTACTATTTAAAACAGGGGTCCAATCTGTCAGATCCAGATTTTTTATCTATTTATCCTATGTAAGTTGTGTAAACACACCCACATGGGGTCTGATTCAGACTTAAGAAGAAGCTTGAAATTAAGGACCTGATTCATACCAAAGAAGCTTCTGCTTCTTAGGTGCAGAGATTTGAGAAATGACCTACCACGCGTGCTTCTTAAGGATACTACACATGGTAAGATCAGGTAGACAATGGCACTAGGAGGGGAGGGCAGGTTCGGGGCAGGACGAGTGAGTTAGGTGTGGATCTATCCGCAGCTAACTCACTCTTAACTGTGAATACGGTCTTAAGAGAGGAAAGTTACTCCTGGGCAAAACCATGCTGATTTCAGGGGGAGTTAAGTTAATCGTATTCTCTGCATGCAGGGATATATCTTTGAATTGTTTACTGCACACAGATACTGACCAGATTTACTATCACACTGTTATTTAGACTTGGGATAGGAAACATCACCTCTTAACTCTAATACTGTTTGCAACATATTAAATATGACTCCCCTGCAATCAACATGGTTTAACCCAGTAGTAACTTAGTAACAGTAGTAACTCCCTTCATTTCAAGCTGCTTTTTAAGTCTGAATCAGCCCAGCATTACCCCTTACCAGAGCCAGTGCTAGGGTGCACCTGCCTGCAAACTATAAATTTGAGCCTTCATGGAATCCACTGCACCCTCACTGTAGTGCAGACGGTCACCACAGCCTGCCAACATAGCTCAATCTATGTAAATATTAGTCACCCCTCCAAAAAATACATTTGTGCCCTAATCTTTTATAAATATTATAATCACACTGCTGTGCGCGGGACAGGAAAATGGAGGATCTAGATTCTACCTACAGCACAGGATGGTGCCGCTGTATTGAGGACCGGTGCAGATCTCACAGATCTGGTTAAATGTCAGCTCTGAGAAGCAGGGGGATGAGGTGGCTGTATGCGCCACATCCCCCATGGAGTACATTGTACCGGCCCTGACTAGAGTAACTCTAGTGTCTGAGAAATACAATCTCAGACACTACAGCGACTTTAGTGGCTGATATTTACCTAGAAAAGAGGAAGGGCTGCCATCTCTTCTTATGGGTGAAAATGGCTGCTCCAGCGCCTGTAATTTTCATCTATTCACTCCTATTGATGCACTGCCACTTCAGTCCAGTGCCAGCTCTCCAGCCCGTCTCCTGCCTTTACCGCATCCACTTGCAGAGCGGGGCGGCTCTACTTTCAATGCAAGATGCCTTGAAGGTTTTGTATGCTTATGAATTTGCATGTCTTTATTTTCAGTCTGGTTCATGAAGTGTTGCAGAACCTCAATTTGTATGGGCAACAATTGTGTACAATTACTGTTCAAAAAAGAGGAAAAACAAATAACTTTTTTATAATTATAGTCATGCCTGTAATGTAATAGTTTATAATAATCAGTACAAAGTTTACATTACAGCTTCCGCTGTCACTCCTTATCATTATGGATTATCAGAATGATTTCCCTGCATGCAAGGACTGCAGTATTTCATGGTAATACTACTACATTAAGAATCACTCCCAACTATTTGCGCAATGTGTTGTTAAACAGAAGTGTATCTCTTGTGACAGCAGGAAACCTGTTTGCAATATTCTGCAGGATCTTTCTGTAATATCCTGCATTGACCTTCTTCTAAACACTTTATTTTACAAGTCGGGTATGATATCTATTCAATGGACTAATTAATACTTCTACACCTCATAACAAGGACATCTACAACAGACTTCTAAGATAGTAAGTAACATTTGTATAAAAATATATGTATATATATATATGTATATATATATATATATATATATATAGCAATACCTATATAAGATTTCAGATTTTTTTATTGAGAATATTCTATCATTTTAAGGCAGCTAATTTATGGCAGAGTTTACATAATGATGATAACCTGTGACCTCTTGAAAAATAGCAATAGTAATAATCAAGTTTTATTTGCCATACATTGTAAGAGATTTTTAGAAAACCCTTATGCACCTTTTCTATACAACAGTACAATCTGTGTACTAACACTGAAGCCAGCAATAGTAAAGCAACATGTTATTCTCAGTCAAATCCCAATAGTATAAAGTATAAGCTCTTATTTCATCTTAATATCTTTGGACTGATTTTTTTATTTATTATATACTTACACTAATACAAGCAATAACATTAGCTTGTTAAGCTGTTAAGCTAGAGTTAAATGTAGTTGGACAGAATTGGTTTATATCGTTATCTTTTCCTCATATATTAAAGTTATAGAATGTGGTTTAAATGTTTCTTGTGCGAACATCTATTTGTTCTGAGACTTTCTCAGCAGTCATGTTCACATGTGATTGGCACTCTCTCTTTCCTATACACAGTATTTGGTGAATGAACTGATGACAATGGCCACCCAAAATTCCTCCTTCACTAACTCCACTAAGAATGTACTGATATCTTCTGGATCATCTGCGAGTCTTGGAATTTCCATCCTCTCCACTGCCTTTATTATTGGATTTCCAGGCAATGCATTTGTCATCTGGACAGTTTTAACTCGAATGAAGAAACGCACGGTCACCTGTCTCCTCATTTTACATTTGGCCATGGCAGACATCTTGTTGATCCTCACAGCACCATTTTTTCTCCATCTCCTGGCCACTGGCAGCTGGGCATTTGGGAATATCATTTGTAAGATGTGTCATTACATAAGCTGCTTGAGTATGTACACCAGTATCTTCCTCATTGCTTTTATGAGCTTGGATCGCTTTTTAGCAGTGGCAAAACCTTTCACTTCTCAGAAAGTGAGAACTAAGCCAGTTGTCAGGGGCATAGTTTCTGCAATATGGGTGTTAGCCATCCTGTACGCCATTCCCATGTTGTTTTACCGTGGTGAATTACTATACAAAAATCGTCTACAGTGTATACCTATTCACAGTCTTAAACCTAATCCCTCCAAGCACATCATATTTCAGTACATGTTTGAGACAATGATGGGTTTTGTTATACCATTCACAATTATAATGAACTGTTATATCTACATTGGCATTAGATTGCTTTCTGCAAAGTTTCAAACCAAGCAAAAGACTAGCCGATTGGTTATCATGATCATTGTAACATTTGCTCTCTTCTGGCTTCCATATCATGTGGTTAATATAATACAAGTGTCAGGAGAACTGTACTCATCAGACAAGCTAAGAGCAGCAGCCCGTATTGGCCGGCCTAATGTCACAGCCTTTGCATTTTTCAGTAGCAGTGTTAACCCCATTTTGTATGTATTTGCTGGTGGCAGCTTCATAAGAACAGCCGGAATAGGATTTATGGCTAAACTCTTTGAAGGGACAGCTTCTGAGACTTCAAGTTTCCGTAAAATCTCCCAAGTTTTCCGTCAAAAGAGTCACACAGAGTCCGTCGAACTGGAAAAATGTGGAGAGCAAAATAAGATTCTTTCCACAAATCAACTAGACTGATTATGCTAAGGCAAAGTTATTTTATTTTATTTGTCCATAAATGTTTTTAATAAATCCCAGAAACCAAACAGCCTGTTTAAATTACACACATATCCAAACGCCATTAGCTTCTATAAATAGAACTAAAGGGAATAGTGTGTTTAAGTGAGAACATAAATGAAATCTATTAACTTTTTTTTGGTGTATAATTAGATGCTACGTGGCATCTATTCCAACATCAAATGTTATGGGATTTTAGGATCTTTTTTATTCATATACTGTTTTGCTTTTATAACACTTTTCAGCAAGATAAACCATGTTTGAAAAAATACTATTTCCACATGAAAATAAACAATTCAAGATGGAGTGAGAGTTCAATAGAGTCATGTTTGTTTATAAGCTTTTACCACTTGCCACCTAACAGCCTTGGATGATGAACCCAAAGGCATGCTTACCATGATGAAATATAGGCAGGGGGAAGAATCTGTGAAGCCGCAGCCTGTGGAATCCTTACTCTGCTATCTGAAGTACTCTGGAGAGGCTAGTTTTATGGAAGAAAAGAAACTGCTGGTCAAAACTATTTAAATGAATAACTTCACCACTGATAAATAACCCTTCATAAGCTACTATTTACAACTAAGTTAATGTTAACTTGTGCAATTAGTGGGAAGCCTTATATATCTGATCTCCCAGGGATTAATGATTAGATGGTTCAATAAAAATGTTTTCCATTCCAAAGCAGTGTCATTCTATGTGAAAGACATTAACTTGCCCCAAAAAATCCCTAAATATGTTTTTCACCCTAAAATAGTCTTGGTATTATCCCAAATGCCTTATATTTAATGTTCTTCCTAGTGCCAAGGGCTCTGGATGGAGGTGCAACTTGTGCTTCCCCTAACATCCTGTGCACCGAGCAGAATCAGACAGCACTTAGCTGATAAATCTACAAAACAACTGCAGCTTACAGCTTTGCAATATCACTTCTTCACGTTGGCAGGGAGACACAGCAGTTCTTGGATCAGAGCTGTTGTCCCTCACAGTCTGCCCGAAAGAACTACAGAGCGATTTGTCAGTCACTGCTTGAATCTAGGGGACTCCTGCAGGCCCTTATGCCTTGTGTCAATAATACCAATGTATACTAAGGAATAATGAAATGTTCAGTTCTTGTGTTATTATTTCATATCTAAATGAATGCTCTGTGCATGCAGGTTTATAGATTTATCGATTTTTTTTTAGATATTCTATTATGATTAATTGCATTTTACTCTAACTTTAAAAAAAATACATGTATATGAATATTCCTTTTTGTGGCCTGGCATCAAAGCAAATTATAAGAAATGCAACACAGTAAATATGTAGAGAATAAAATTATTGAATCCATATCACTCACTGTACTTTTTTCTTTCCCATGCTTTATTAATAATTATCATTATTAATATTACCTTCATTTACACACCAGAATATTATTCAGCCACTTATAAGATAATAAGATAATTAGCATCAGTCGTTACAGGGCCTACCTAACAATTGGAGATATAGGGAAACATTTGTGTTTGAAATAGCCAGATATATTTTTAATCTATCAAATCATGGAGGGGAGATATGTCTGTGATTATAGCTTTGTAAATATGGAAAAGTATGTTTTTATAAGCTAAAGACCATTTTCACCTGAAAATGGTCTTCATCCTATGAAATCAAACTCATTGGGGTAGATCCAGAACTACGTTTGCTGTACGTTTATTCGCGGAGCGTATTTTCGTGCGCGTAAATTCGTTACACTCCCCTCGGCACACCCCTTGAATGTACGTAATTTGTCAAGATACGCTTTCCAAACCCTACCTTAACTTTTTCCAACGTAACCCAACACGGTGGATTCACTAAAGTCAATGGGCTGGATCCAGACCTTGTTAAGTGCATTAACTTAGTTACACCTGGGCTAAACCATGTTGAATTCAGGGGGAGTCAAGTTAATGATATACTTTGCATGCAGGGATATATCTTTAAATTGATTATTGCACACAGATACTGACCAGCTTTACTAGCACACTGTTATTTAGACTTGGGATAGGAAACATCACCTCTCTACTCTAAAACCGCAGCAGATGAAATATGACTCCCCTGAAATCAACATGGTTTAGCCCAGGTGTAACTAAGTTCATGCACGTCCGAAGGGCTGGATCAGGCCCATTGTGCTTTTGTAAATGGAGCCCTTTTTTTATCAGCCATGTGAATCCTGGTATCTCCATTTATGTGAAGAAATCAGGCCAGTCTAAAACTCAGGAGATGAGTGCCATCTAGTGGCAAGAGAGTTTTATAACACACTTGCCACTAGATGGCACTCATCTCCTTTTCAACCAATTATTAAAGAATGTGTGTGTTTAAAGAATGCACGCTCACTTGCATAATGTCAGCTGAACCAGCTGCTTATATTTCATTACAATGCAATAGAAATAATAATCTTTCTATTATATTAAAAGGAGATGTTATGGTGAAATAGGAGTTTGGAATACTAATACTAATGAGCAATGACAATGAAACAACTGGCAACAGAAATGGAAAAATAAATTATTTCATTCAATTAGCTTGGATTATTGGTGACACATCCGGTGAGACACGTAGACACCTAATTTTCTGTCAACACAAGATACTGAGACGACAGTTGGCTGGTCCCAGAAGCGGCCGCTTAATTGTTTACAATCTGCACTTTAATACAGAGGTGGAACTAGCGAGTTGTGGACTCAGGTACAAAAAATGTGCTTTGGTCCTGATATCCCAGGGATCTTGGTGGGGATCTTTGGTGGTACGGGGATAAGGGCTGTGGGCCCATGTATCAGCATGGGCCCCGATACCGTTGCACCAATGGCAGCTCCGCCCCTGCTTTAATAACAAAGAACTAAACTACAATACAATGCATGTCAATTGGATAGCAAGCAGTGAATACACTGTTCTCAAATTATTCAATCTAAATCATATGAAGCAGAAAGATACTTGAAAAATATCATAAAGCCCGGCACACCTCCTGGAACACTATGAATAGCTGAGAAGATGGCTATGGGGTCGGGGATTCAGGACGCAATTGTTATGCCTGCCAGCAATCAGGGTTCCGTTGTATATCTGCGAGTGTGAGAGTCCTTGTCTGTTTTGTCCTGTCCCGTGATCCATCTTCTGTCCACCGTGCCTGGTTCTGTGTTAATTGTAGTCCCTCACAGTCCAGTCTCTTCCGGACTGGATCTACTCCCACTTCTCTTACTGCTCCCTTTCCCTCATTCTGGTATTCACTCCGGGTTTCCTTCCCCTTCCTCGAATCTGGTTCAACGGGGCACATCCAGGCTATTGGGGCGCTGCAAAATCCATCTCCACTGTTAGGAGCTCTGGTGAAAACCACCCGATAGTAAAGTCTCCGTGCCCCGGAAGTCGACTCGACCACTATCTCTCTCTCCTTCGTGACCGCCTCAGTTCACTCCGAGGTAAACCCGGGGCGTCACTCCAATCTACCTTCTGCTCCACGACCACTCCGGTACTCTGCCAGGTAAACCCGGAGTGTCATAACATTATAACTGGCCAGCTACAGGTTACCGCTCATGGTAACATGGACCCGACTACTGAAGCCATAAACACCCTTATTGCCCAGGTCTCCATTCTGGGACAGATGGTCCAAAGCCTCACCACTCAAGTCCGTTCTCAAGATGCGGCCATCGCTTCCCTTCGCTCTCCCGCAGAACCCGTTGCCGCCCCCGCTCCAGCTCCACTCCAGGAATCCCCGGATGTGAAGGCTAACCTATCAGACCGCTTCACTGGGGATCGTTCTCAGTTCTGAATCTTCAAGGAGAGTTGTAAGCTCTACTTTCAGCTCAGATCCCACTCCTCCGGCTCGGAAGCCCAATGGGTCAGCCTGATTATCACTCTTCTCCAAGGAGATCCACAGGCCTGGGCATTCAGTCTTCCGCCTGAATCTCCCACCAAGCAGACTGTGGATGGCATTGGGATTACTTTATGACGACCCAGATCGCCTGGCTACGGCTGAATCCAAGCTACGTACCCTGAAACAAGGGAGAAGATCTGCAGAAGAATATTGTGTGGAATTCCGACGTTGGTCTAATGAGTGTGGGTGGAATGACCCGGCTTTGAGAAGTCAGTTTCGAGTCAGACTTTCGGAACAGGTCAAGTCTCTGGATGACCTCATGCGCCTGGCAATAAAGATTGATCGCTGGTTTAAGGAACGGCGGTTGGAAAAAGACTCCTTTCCTTCCTGCAATTCAGTCCCCGCTGGAGGTTCCGTCTACAGACGAGCCCATGCAGATTGGTGTCTACCGTCTATCCAGACAGGAGAAGGGCCATCGTCGGCAGTTAGGCCTCTGTCTGTATTGTGGGGGTAAAGGTCATCGGGTGGACAATTGCCCTAACAAACCTTCGCCTGCGGGAAACGCCTAACCCAGACGGAAGAAGAGGGTTTCCGGCTGGGTACTTATTTAATCTCCCCAAAAAATTCCCTCTTTATTCCAGTTCAACTATTGGTGAATGAACAAGTCTTCAACCTCCGGGCCTTAATTGATAGCGGGGCAGCAGGGAATTTCATTGATGTTGAAGTAGCCCATCGTCTCGGCCTAGAAGTCAAGTCCATTCCTTCTCCCTTGACCGCTTGTGGGTTGGATGGAAGACCTCTTTCCGAACCTAACATCAGTTCTAGCACGTCAGCCCTGCATCTCTCCATCGGCTGTTGCCACTCGGAACTCATAGAACTACTCCTCATCCAGAGACCCTCGGCACACCTCGTACTAGGACATCCGTGACTCCTTGTCCACAACCCTGTCATAGATTGGGTTAAAGGGGAGATCATCAGGTGGAGTGAGTTCTGCACCAAAGGCTGTTATTTCGACCTATTCGTGTCCCAGACATCCATCCAGAAGATTCCTCCCCAATATGCCGACTTTGCGGATGGGTTCTCAGATCAAGCTTCAGAGGTACTCCCTCCTCATCGGAACTCTGACTGTGCCATTGATCTAGTTTCCAAAGCTAAGCTTCCTAAGGGGAGGTTGTTCTCCCTCTCTCGCCCTGAGACAGAAGCCATGGATCTATATATTCAAGAGAACCTTCGTAAAGGTTTTATCTGCCTTTCCAAGTCTCCAGTCGGTGCTGGTTTTTTCTTTGTGGCAAAAAAAGATGGATCTCTCAGGCCTTGCATCGACTATCAGGCGTTGAATAAAATAACTATCAAGAACACCTACCCCATTCCTCGAATTTCGGACCTATTCGACCAGCTCAGAGATGCCACCATCTTCTCCAAGATTGATCTTCATGGGGCATATAACTTAGTCAGAATCCAACAAGGAGATGAATGGAAAACGGCATTTAATACGCATTCTGGCCATTGAATACCTTGTGATGCCTTTTGGACTGTGCAATGCCCCAGCAGTGTTTCAGGACTTTATTAATGAAATTTTACGTGACTTCTTGGGAGACTTTATTGTAGTGTATTTGGACGATATACTTATTTTCTCTTCCAGTCTGGAATTGCATCGCTTTCATGTTCGTCAGGTCCTGACTCTCCTTCGAGAAAATCTTCTCTTCGCCAAGCCAGAAAAGTGCGAGTTTGAGGTGGACAAGGTCACATTCCTGGGATATGTTATTTCCCCACAGGGTTTTGCTATGGACCCAGCCAAAGTTAAAGCCATTTTGGAGTGGGTACAACCCACCAACCTTAAAGCCCCTCAGAGATTCTTAGGTTTTTCAAACTATTACAGGCGCTTTATTCGTAACATATCTATCCTGGTGATGCCCATCTACGACCTCACCAAGAAAAGAGGTGATCCTGCTCATTGACTCATCTCTGCCCCTATCCTTCGTCATCCAAATCCAGATCTTCAATTCATTCTCGAGGTGAATGCCTCTGATATCGCAGCTGGAGCAGTCCTTTCTCAAAAAGACCCTTCGGACAAGAAGATGTACCCATGTGCCTACTACTCTAGGACGTTCTCCGGCACAAAACGCAATTACGACGTAGGTAACAGGGAGTTACTGGCCATCAAACTGGCTTTGGAAGAATGAAGACATTGGCTGGAGGGGGCTTCTCACACCATTGTCATCCTTATTGACCACAAGAACCTGGTGTTATGTCACTCCGGTTTTACCTGGGGAGTACCGGAGTGGTCAATGAGAGATAAGGGTGATACCCCGGGTTTACCTTGGGAAGTACCGGGGTGATCACTAGGAGGATAGGCAGGATGAGCGAGCTGGCTGCCGGATAGCGGAGTCTTTACCTTCAGGTAGTCTTCACCAGGGCCCCTGATGGTGGGGATGGACATGGGCACGACCTGAAAGCTTGGTCGCGCCCGTTGAACCTCAGCCCGGAGAAAAGGGAAAAAGGGATAACCCAACAGTGAACCAAATAGAAACGAGGAAACACGATAGTGGGAGCAGAATGAGTTGGTAGGGACCAACTCAAGACGGACAACGATAAACACTAACCAGGCACGAAGGACGGATAAGGGTCACAATACTGGACTAGACAGACTGGGGCTAACTCACACTCAAACACACAGAACTCTCAGTGAGAGAACGCAAACACAAGCAGTCAGGTAAGTATAAGAGGACGGAGGTGGGTAGGTACAAAATAGGAGGGAGACCCAGGGAGGAGACACATGTAAGGCACAAGGTAGGACGGTATGAAACAGGTCAGGAGGGCACTCAGAGATCAATTCACTAGGCACACAAGTAATAGCAGGCCACAGATACTGACAAGCAGGAACTATAACCAGCACCTAGGAAGTGACCTGAAGGGGTTTAAATAAGGTGGGAAGGTCTGCCATAGGAGGAGAGAACCAGTGAAAGAGATAAATACAGCAGCCACTAGGGGGCACGCCAAACAGGAGAGCCACGGCGTCAGAGCAGGTTGCTATGACGCTGAAACTAAGGGAGCCGTCGGCCAGGAAGTGAGCAGCGCGCGCCAGAGCAGGGAGCGTGGAAAAGGTAAGAGCTGCTCGCCGTGGTCTGTACAGCGGCAGCTACCTCCCGGGGACCGGGGGAGAGAAGAATTTACTAGCTGACCGACTGCATGAGGCAGCGGCAGCTGTAACACCTGGCCTACATTGAATCCGCCAAAAGGTTGAACCCCAGGCAAGCCAGATGGGCAATGTTGTTCACCCATTTCAACTTCATAATCACTTACCGTCCGGGTTCTCTCAACAAGCGAGCTGATGCCCTTTTGTGCAGGAACATCCACCCTCCTCCCCTCCTCTGCCCATCCTACCCTCTTCTACCATTGTGGTTGGTCTCACTCAAGATCTGCATACTATGATTGTGAATGCCCAAGACCAGGCTCCTTCCCAGAAGCCTCGGAATCGTCTCTTTGTTCCTGAGAGACTCAGTAAATCGGTTATGTTGGAGATGCATTCATCAAGGACTGCTGGACATCCTGGAGTGCAGAAGACATTGGAACTTATCTCTCGTTTGGTCTGGTGGGCTGCCATGTCAAAAGATGTTAAGGAGTTTGTGGGAGCCTGTCTTGTCTGTGCTCAAGATAAAACATTACGTTCTTTGCCTGGAGGACTTCTTCATCCTTTGTCGATTCCTAAACGTCCCTGGACTCACATTTCCATGGATTTCATCACGGATCTTCCTAAATCCTCAGACAACACTACCATCTGGGTGACCGTGGATCGTTTCAGCAAGATGGCTCATTTTGTACCTTTTAAAGGGTTACCTTCAGCTCAAGAGTAGGCTGATTTATTTGTACAGAATATTGTCCGACTTCATGGCCTTCCTATCGATAAGTCTTTCTGTAAATTGTTACGGATCTCAGTAAGCCTTTCTTCCGGATACCATCTGCAATCTAATGGCCAAACGGAATGCATCAACCAAAATCTCGAACAATATTTGAGGTGTTATACATCCAAGCTGCAGGATAATTGGTCTCATAATTTGGCCTGGGCGGAATTTGCATGTAATAACGCCACTCATTCCACTACCAAGTTGTCTCCTTTTTTCTGTGTCATAGGTCATCATCCTCGATCCAATTCCTTTCTTCAGCCTGATGTTGATGATTTTTCCGAGTCTAGGTCCATGGGCAACAAGATTAAAAGTATCTGGACTAAAGTTAATAGTTCCCTTCATTCTGCAGCGCTCAGTACCAAGACCAGAATGAACAAACATAGAAGAAGAGTCTTTTTCAAGGTTGGCGACAAAGTTTGCTTGTCTACTAAAAATATTCACATTCATCAACCTTCCAGGAAACTTGGTCCTCGTTTTATTGGTCATTTCGTCATCTCCAAAAGGATTAATTCAGTAGCTTTCAAGTTAAAGCTCCCTCTGAATATGAGGATTCCCAACACTTTTCATGTCTCCCTCCTCAAACCCTTCCGTTCTTCTAGAAGATTTCAATCTGGTGTTCTTTCCAAACCTCCTCCACTCCTCCGTGATGGTCAAGAAGAGTTCAAAGTGGAGACCATCTTAGATTCCAAAAGAGTACAAGGCCAAATTCATTACCTTATTCATTGGAAAGGGTATGGTCCAGAAGAACGTCAATGGGTTCCTGCATGTAATATTCATGCCAGCAAGCTCATCCAAGAATTTCACACCAAGTTTCCAGGGAAACCAGGATCTAAGGGGTTCTTGACCCCCCGTCAGAGGGGGGATACTGTTATGCCTGCCCGCAATCAGCCTGCTCCCATCCACACCATTACCTTGCTTCCCACTGTCACTTACCATCTCTCCCCGCCGCTTGCTTCCTGCATCCTCCGGGCACCGCTTACTGCATGCTTTCCCTTGCCGCCGGCGTCTTCTCTCTCTCTCCCCGCTCCTGGTCCATCTACGTGCTGTGCCGCGTCCTCGTGGTGCGGGCGCATGCCTCCTTTCTGTAATTTTGGTTAGAGCTCCCCCTTCTGGCAGCTCGCGTCATTTCAGGAATTTCTTCAGACAGCTCAGCCTATTAGAGGCTAGCTGTCTCTATATAAAGGCTTCTATTTCCTCACTTCTCTGCCGGTTATAGACTCTGTCAGACCTGTGACCTGCTATATACTGTGTGCCTAGTGCCTTGCTTTTGCTTGCCTAGTGAATTGACCGTTGCTTGCCCACTTACCTTGCTCAGTCCCTGCCATATTACCTACCGTGTTTCCTTCCCAGGTTCTCTCCCCTTCTCGTGTTCACCTACCTCTCATACCTAACCTTACCCGGAGTGCTAGTCTATGTTACCCCTCTGGGGGTTCCGCTGTATGTCTGCAAGTGTGAGAGTCCTTGTCCATTTTGTCCTGTCCCGTGATCCATCTTCTGTCCACCGTGCCTGGTTTTGTGTTAATTGTAGTCCGTCACAGTCCGGTCTCTTCTGGACTGGCTCTACTCCCACTTCTCTTACTGCTCCCTTTCCCTCATTCTGGCATTCACTCCGGGTTTCCTTTCCCATTCCTCGAGTCTGGTTCAACGGGGCATGTCCAGGCTATTGGGGCGCTGCCAAACTAATCTCCACCGTTAGGAGCTCTGGTGAAAACCACCCGATAGTAAAGTCTCCGTTCCCTGGAAGTCGACACGACCACTATCTCTCTCTCCTTCGTGACTGCCTCGGTTCTCTCCGAGGTAAACCCGGAGCGTCACTCCAATCTACCTTCTGCTCCACGACCACTCCGGTACTCTGCCAGGTAAACCCGGAGTGTCGTAACAGCGATTTACATATATCGTGACATTAAGCACAGACCCATATCAGCATCTATTTCTTCCCAAGAGGGAAGAAATAGAAAGGAGGCTACCATGATTTTAAGGCAACCATTTATTTAACCATATTTTAACTGTAAATTGTTATTGGCAAAAAGAAATTAAGAACAAATCCAGGTAGAGCTAAATGATATCATGTATAAATTTATTTAAAATATATGAAATGCACGGATAATAAAAAAAAATGATCATAGGACTTCAAAACAGTACAATAGTCCAGCAGTGTGAACATGTTGGAAAAATATGACTATTGTCATCAAAGGTAACAATCAGCCCTCAATTGCTACTCATTTAGAACCTCAACCACAAAATACTTAACATATATCAAGATAAAAACCATGAATACCAAGATATGAGGGAGGAATGGTGTTCACTGACACAAAATATTTAGCTATAAAAGGATCTGAAACCGTAGATATGAATAAGGATGGCCAAGGGGCCAAGTTCAATCACAGTGGGTGCAAAGTAATAATCACAGATGTAGTATGCACATGGAAAGTCCACCCGTATGGCAGGCAATGACCCAGAGAAAATAGTATTGGTTGTAATGTAATCAATTGCAATTGTAGCGATCCCCAACAATGTCAGATTATGGTAACTGAGTAGTTTAACATCTGGGCTGTATAGAATTCCAATTAAAGTATACTGATCCCAGCAAATAGTAGTAAAGAATCCTGTATCTGGAAATCCAGAGAAGTAGCAGACAGCAATTGGGAAAATGTAGTTATTTAGGACACACAGT
The DNA here is from genome assembly GCA_011038615.1 of Limnodynastes dumerilii. NCBI lineage: Eukaryota > Metazoa > Chordata > Amphibia > Anura > Limnodynastidae > Limnodynastes > Limnodynastes dumerilii. The sequence continues at coordinate 22,789 of WWET01002343.1, forward strand.
CTATGGGCAAACTGGCCACAATCGGTTACTCACACATGTGCTGAGGTATACTCACCGTGTAAATACTCGGACCAGAGCAAGTGAGGTCCGCAGTATGTGGCAAACTTGAATTCATCCCCTCCGATATAGGCAACGCATGCAGTAAGTCCAGCCACGTGCTGTGAATGGGTCCTATGTAAACAGCGAGTGTTGTGCAGTCAGACACGTGTCGCAAATGCTCCCTTCAGGCCGCCGGTCCAAGTCCGCTACGGAACAGGGGCAGGCAGTAGGTCTGGGAGCTGTACCCTGTGTGTTACAAACCCACGTGTGAGCAAGGTTGGATCAATGGGTCGCCTCAGGATGAATGTGGTGGAATAAAGAGGTTATGGAGAGAGTCTTTGTGGTTACAATGTACTAGAGAGAAGTCCTGTAACTGAAACCTTGACGCGTTTCTTTGAGATACTCTCAATAACCTCAGAAGGCAGTCTGGGTGTTAGTCATTAACACTCTTATTTAACTCCTGCATCAGCCAATTAATTAATACTCAACTGGAAAGCAGTGCAAACCTTACAATTAGAAAACCTCGCTTAGAAAATCCATATTGAAGCAGTGAATAATGAAAAATAATTAAAATTTATAAAAAAATAAAGCGTTTCACTCGTAAACAACCGAGCTTCATGCTCAGAAGGCGGGTGTTAGTCATTAACACTCTTATTTAACTCCTGCATCAGCCAATTAATTAATACTCAACTGGAAAGCAGTGCAAACCTTACAATTAGAAAACCTCGCTTAGAAAATCCAATCCAAAGCAGTGAATAATGAAAAATAATTAAAATTTATAAAAAAA
>WWET01002343.1:40385-57483 GCA_011038615.1 Limnodynastes dumerilii
TGGCAGGGAGTCACCCCCTTTGCCTGCCTTTATCCTCCTCGCTTCTCCGTGCAGGGGAGTCTCAATAATCTCTCCAGGTGTTTGTCGATTCACTGCAATAGAGTGTGGAGGAGCTCTGTAAAACACATCCGTCCTAGGCGGCACGTACACCGGAAGTCCTCTGAAACATTTTCTAAAGAGATCCTGTCATGTACCTCTTAAAATTATCACTGGAACTGCAGCATTGGTTTATACACTGAATGTTCAGATTGCATTATTGTTTATTGTTCTCACTGCTATTATGAGCAGTAAACTATTATGATATATATATATATATATATATATATATATATATATTATATAATTGTGTACAAGATAACTTGCTATTCAAAAGGTTGCAAATACTGCACTATATGATTGCTTCTTTAATACTGCTTGCTGTGAACAATATCACTTGACAGTTTTTGAAAGTAGAAAGCAATTCTTATGTGAATTAGATAAATATGGAATGACTTATTTGCAGCTGCAAAACAACACAACACAGCATAAGCAAGATTATGAATCAGTAACTAAAAAATACAAATAAACAAAGAAAGGGTCACATTAAAATATACTGCAACAATTTTGACATGTATCACATAATTAAAACTGGGTTTTTGTCATGCTGGAAATTGCATAATTGTCGCTTGGTGGTAGGTTTTAATGTCACACAGAGAAGAAATAAGCAGTTTCAATTACAATATAATCATAGTGATAATCATTGCTAATAGTTTATTTTCTACATATTAGCTTCTACATTACTTTGCATAGAGAATTGAAAACAGTGAAGTTTACTTTACTGAATTATCAACAACAGGTTTAGTAAATTTGCTGCTAACGTTGCATTTGCCTGAATTTGCATAAAAAAGTACATATGTAGAATGTGAAGTCTATAGCGTTCCTGGGAGAGAATAACAAGCACTGTTTACTCACCAATGCACACATATGCAGATTCATAATTGTGAGTTCCCCATGACAACTAACATTTGTGGGCCCCTACATAAACATACAGAAAAATACAAGAATAACATTTTATTCTAAATATTAATATTAAAGGGCCAGATCCACAATTAATACCTTGAGCCAACTTGCGTCAGCAAAGTACATAAGTGGGCTCGATGGACTGGAGAGCGCATGCACAATGACATCTATTTCCATTAATCTCTCAGAGCCTGCTGTCTCCTCCCACCACAGCACTTACTCAGCCCAGAGTGTGGCAGAGGCACGCCAGGGCCTTGGCAGGGGTTGTCCAGCTATGTGTATGTAGCACCCCACAAATGAGGGCTTAAATGAGCAATTGCGGAACGTTGATACAGAATGAGAAATGACTCAAAAAGAGGGAAAAGACAACCAAATGTTTTAAAGAAAATGAGCTTTACTTTCTAGTATCTTCATCAGAATTAAGCAGAAAACTTAGCTGAATTACAGTAGAGTGCAATAACATCAGTTCCAGTCAGTAAACAGCAATTTTCACAATATAACAATAAAAAACGTTTCTATTTTATAACTAAAATCAGTTCAATCAGAAAACAGCAATTTTACAATGTAACAATATGAATTGGTTTATTTTATGAATAACACCACTTTCCTGCTTTACACAATTAATGATATATCCAACCTAACAATAACTTTGTATCTATTCACAGTGTTTTAATTATTACATGCGATCCAAATTATATAAGAGATTCGCAACAAACATTTCATTTACAACCCCACTAAAAAAATAAGGTTTAAATACACATCACCCTTACATGCACACTTAAACATAAGTAAAATAACAATTCAAATGGAGGTTAAAACTACTAGAACTTTATCCAAAATCTGTCCAATAATCAGATTGAGTTAATACTTCTAACTTCTTCTCACTGCCACTCTGACAATGTCAATCTATATTTCATTCTCTTTTACAAAGGTGATGCCTATAGTTTCCCCCACTGTTCGTCTCTTCTTACTCTCCTTACTTCCACACTTTCCATATCAGTACATTCAACACCTTTTCCCCGGCTCCTCTGTTGTCGCTGTCACTCTTTCTGTCAGTTCCTTATGCACTTTAACTCAACTACCTTGTTGTCACCGATACATTTCCCCTCTGTCACTACCTCTGGCACCTTTTCCTTGTCTGTTCCGCTGTCACCAAAGCTTACCTTTCTTTAGCACCTTCCCTCGCTTGCTCCACTGTCACCAATGTTCTCACCGCTGTTGATGCCTCTTCCCCGACCTGGACCGTTGTCACCGACACCTCTCTTCCGACCTAAACTGCTGTCTTTACTTCTCTTTACAGTCGCTGATACCAAATCACTCTCTGGGCCCGATTCAATTGAGCTAAAAGCATTCGATGGCGTATTTTTAACGCTATTTTTTGCAAAATAACGGGCGCTATTTTTTTTTGCTATTCAATTATTTAGCAGTGTTAAAAATATGCAATTTTTTTACCGATAGCGTTAATAAAAAATTCGCCCCTATGAGAGGTGCGGATTTTTAATGCTACCCTATTTTGTGCCCCGACAGGGCATGCTGGTGCTTGTAGAACTACAAGCATCAGCATGCCCATGGATGCCAGGGGCCGCTGCGCAGGTGCCTTGGTAAAAAAAAAAACTTTTGGGGAACGTCGCAAATCACTTCCTGTTAGCAGGAAATGCCTGGCGCTAATGACAGGTTATTGGCCAGAGTCTGAAATATTGTGAGAACGATATTTCAGACACTGGCCAATAACCTGTCATTAGCGCCGGGCATTTTCTGCTAGCAGGAATTGATTTGCGACGTTTAAAAAAGGTTTTTTTTTCCCCCGTTAAATTTCCCCTTCGCTGTCTGCTCTTTTTGCGCAGCGGTAAAATTTGAATTGCCGAATTTTTATCATTCAATTGCCGGCGAAGGCGTCGTATTTTTTCCGACGCAATATTTTTACCACCGGCAATTGAATCTGGCCCTCTGTCTCTCTAATTCCGATCCGCTATCTCCGCTTCCTTTTCCTCTCCGAGACCTCTCTCTCTCTCTCTCTCCAGCTGTTCCACTTATCACCCGCTGCCTCTCTTTCACCTCACTGATCGCTCTATACCTCCCCAACTGCCAACTCCAACGACTTCTCCCTGATCCTTCTGGAAGCCTCACACGCTAAACAGCGCGCCCTGTTGGCTGGCTGTTGCCTAGCAACAGCCCTCACGCATCAGCTGGCTGTTTTCCCTGGAAACAGCTCTAGCCACACTCTGCAAACTACAACCCCCTATACCAGCACTCAGGGGTACCACATGTACACTAGTGATGGGAAGTAGTTCATTTAGTGATTAGTTCATTCAGATCTAGTTCATTCAAAAGAATAGTTCATTTAGTTCATCTAGTTTGTTTAGTTCATTAGATCACTGGCTCTGTTACTGAGAGGTGAATATAGTTATAATAGAAGACATGGATCTGTTCTATTCATATAAATGCACTAAAACTGTTAGCTTTTTGGATTAGTTATATGACTGTTACAATAATAAGCTATGCTGTTGTCATTGTCATGTTTTAAAAGGCAAATCAGGACAAATGAGTATTGTGATGTACTGTAAAGCTTTGTGTGTGTGTTATGTGCTTTATTTACTTTCATTTAGCAACTTCAGGCACTAAAAAACAAGTGGGAGAGAGATGCAGGGACTGCTATCTGTGTCTTATCTCCCTAAAGGTTTACCTCCCAACTTTTGGGGATTTGAAAGAGGGACAAAATTTTACAGCCTAGTAGAGGGTGTGTGTCTTGTGCCACCCAGTGAGTGTGTCTGGGACAGTAGGTGTGTCTTGCACCGCCCAGACCAGTGGGTCTAGTGCCTGTCCCTTTTATTAATTCAGCTATCCATATGTCTGTCTCTTATTATTAGGCCTGCCATCCATATGTCTGCCTCTTATTACTAGGCCTGCCATCCATATGTCTGTCTCTTATTATTAGGCCTGCCATCCATATGTCTGCCTCTTATTACTAGGCCTGCTATCCATATGTCTGCCTCTTATTACTAGGCCTGCCATCCATATGTCTGCCTCTTATTACTAGGCCTGCCTCTTATTACTAGGCCTGCCATCCATATGTCTGCCTCTTATTACTAGGCCTGCCATCCATCTGTCTGCCCCTTATTATTATGATGTCCAGGCTTCATATGTTTCCCCCGTTTATTTGTCCAGCCTCCATGTCTGCCCCTTATCATTATGTCCAGCCTCCATGTCTTCCTCTTTATTATTTGTTCAGCCTCAATGTCTGCCCCTTATTATGTCCAGCCTCCATGTCTGCCCCTTATCATTATGTCCAGCCTCCATGTCTGCCCCTTATTATTATGTCCAGCCTCCATGTCTGCCCCTTATTATTATGTCCAGCCTCCATGTCTGCCTCTTTATTATTTGTCCAGCTTCCATATCTGCCCCTTGTACTGTCCAGCCTCCACGTCTGCCCCTTGTAAAGTCCAGCCTCCAGGTCTGCCCCTTGTAATGTCCAGCCTCCATGTCTGCCCCTTGTAATGTCCAACCTCCATGTCTGCCCCTTGTAATGTCCAGCCTCCATTGTCTGCCCTTTGTAATGTCCAGCCTTCATGTCTGCCCCTTGTAATGTCCAACCTCCATTGTCTGCCCCTTGTAATGTCCAGCCTCCATTGTCTGCCCCTTTTAAACGAATTCAGAGAAAATAAAGAAACCGATTAACTACTCCACCTGTGTCGGGAGTGCAACGTAAGGACGTAAGTCTTTCCAGTGTATAATTCCGTACGTGCGGACTTTATTAGCTGTGAATCGGTCATGCGTAATGGTGCTTAAAATTGCTTATGATTCAACTAAACACACTGATTAGGCTTAGGAAAAGTAAAGTTTTGTATTTTTTAAAATCAGTTCGTACTCTCATTAATTTATGTAAACAAAAGAAACCATTAAAAATAAAACCTGAAATAGGAATAATCATGACATACTTTACAATACACATAAATGCATAATGCATGAAGTTAGAAATAAAATTATCTACTACATATAGAGATTTTCATAGAACATTTTAAAAATAAGCATTAAAAAATGAAACTGAGTGCTGAATTTAAGCAGGAAGGAATATAAACGCCTGGCCTGCACAATTTTTGCCCAGCATAGGCTCATCTGGGGGGTTAAATTTGGGTGAGCCAATCAGATGGTTAGGGGGTGGGCTAAGGGGTGGGCATTTAGGGGTCTCATAAAAGCTGGTGGCCATTTTAGATACAATTCTTTCCCAGCGTTTTTTCCCTCCCTTCCCTTTGTGTAATAGTCGTTTAAGCTGTATTAACATGTTATTCCTTTACAGACAGGGCATCGATCCGGCGGTAGCGGTGGGGGACCAGCAGTTATTTTATAGCGCATAGGGAAGGGCTTTTTGGTAGTGGGTAGGTACACTCCTAGGCGGCAGTTCCATGTTGCCGCCTAGGGGCGTGCACTTTGAAGGGGGTTAGTACACGCTCTTGACCCATCTACCTGGGGGGCGCTTGAACAGGGGATGCCTGTTCCTGTATCTTTTATTATATCATCCGCTGTCCCCCACCTTCTAGTTCACCACTTTCTTGCAAAATTCTATAGTCGGCGCACAGTGACGTCGCCGACGGCCGGGATGGCGGCGGCAATCTTGGCTCCGGGTCCTGGGGTAGTGCAGAGAGCCGGTGCAGGGCCGGGAAGCAAGCGGGGCCGGCGCAAGCAGAGTGGTGCCGCGGTCCCCCCGCTCCAGCTCATGCTACCCGCTGCGCCACCAATGTTGGGGGGACTGGTAGGGGCAGGGGAGTCCAGAGGCGAGCGCGTCACGCCTCCTCCCCCAGTACCTCCACTGCCACCAATGTTGCCGGGTCTTCTCAGGCCAGGGAATCTGCCGGTAGGCAGAACAGAGGGCGAGCAGCACCAGCTAGCAGGAGCAACAGGGGGGAGACAGCGCATACATTTGGTCCCTGATCTCTCCAGCAGTCATTCCTCCCTCAGCTGCATACTTGACACCCCTGAGCAGAATATGTCACCTTCTTTTCCAGTTCCTGCTCCGTATTGTAGCCCTCCTGGGTCCTTATTATCACTGACCCCTCGAGGGGACCCGTTCAGCCCCAGGCCACCCATCCTGCACCTGTTGTTGGACCTGCTGGGGGGGCTTTTCCAAGCCACATGCCTTACCCCGCCCTTGCTCAGTGGCCTTACCCTACCCTGTTTATGTTCCCTCCTCAATGGGCTGTGCCTCAAGGGCCCCGACCTATGCACCAGCAGCTTTTCTGGCCCTATCAATTTCCAGGCCCCAATTTCCCTCAGCCAGTCCCTCAGCTTTCTGGTAGTGCCATGTCGCTAGGTCTAGGGCAGACACAGGTTGTGGCAAGCGCTGTCGAGGGTGTACAAGGGTGTGCAAGGGGCGCAGACGGGTTCGGTTGTCAATGTTGGGAACGCTAACGATGTGTCTCTTCCAGGCAGTATGTCGGCTTCCGGTGTTTCAGGTGTCCAACATCTTGAGTCACCTGTCGACGATGAACAACCTGGTCCATCTGGTTTGGTTCCATCGGGTGGCCAGCAGTCCATATCTGATACCCATGCTCTCACCACTGTGGGTGAGTCCCCTCTGTCTGAGGTTTTATCTTTTTCTGAGGGTTCTATTAGTTCTAGCGCTGCGTCCTCTGTCTTGCAGATTCGACCTAGTAAGGTCATGAAGCTGCTAAAGAAAATTCTGTCTAAGCTGGGTAAATCAGGTAAACACAGGCGGGAGGGGTCCCCAGGGAAAAAAGCCCCCCGAAAGGGTACGGGTCCTCTGCCTGAGCTTAGCGACATAGCCGACGTTATTTGGGATATTGGAGCGTCGTCCAGGGAGCGCATAAAGAAAGGTCAATTCGACGACATGTTCGCCGTTACGTACGAGGGCAAAAAGGGACTTGCGGCGGCTAAGGCAGGCATAGTTGAAGAAGCCTACAGGTCTTTCACCAATTGGTTGGGAGGTTTCGTGGTGTTTACATCGGCTTATCTGTAGCACAGGCCCACTGAACGCAATGGACCTCTGGAAATATTTGTATCTGATCCATGACAAACACGATACGTCTAAGGCTGGGCTGTGGTCTGTGTATGATGAGCGATATCGCAAGAAGTTCGACGGGCGTAAGAGCATCGCGTTTGGCTCTCATGATATGGCGCTGTGGATGCATGTTGTGCAACTGCCTAAGTCAGGCCCGGAGGGCCAGTACCTGCGTAAAGCACAGCAGTCCTTTTGAGAGTCAGTCGCCTCATCAAACAGAGGAAAATGTTTTTAGTTTAATAACGGCAGGTGCACAAGGGGAGCAGGATGCAAGTATAGACACGCCGGCTCGCGTTGCGGGGGCCCTCACCCAGCCAAAAACTGTAGTTCCCTGCAGCCCCTCTCTCTTAGGCCACCTCACCCAGGACAAAGCCCCCCCCCCGGGCGACTGCCCAGGGCTCTGTCCCCAATTAACTTGTTGCCAATGTCTACGTGGCTGGATATTTATCCGGAGATTCAAATCGCTGTTTTGTTACGTGATGGTTTTAGTTCTGGTTTTAAGTTGCCCATTAAGGGCCAGGTTATTTCTAGTTGTAAGTCAAATTTAAAGTCGTCCAGACAGTTTCCAGTTGGCCAAAGTTATGGATGAGGTGCGCCTGGGGAGAGTGGCCAGGCCTTTCACAGAGGTACCTATACTTGACTTGATTCTGTCCCCAGTTGGAGTAGTCCCCAAAAAGGTTCCTGGGAAGTTCCGTCTTATACAGCACCTGTCCTACCCGGAGGGCTCGTCTGTCAATGATGCTATTGATCCGGCAGCTTGTTCGGTTCAATATCAATCATTCGAATCGGCGGTGGCTTCCCCCGTGGCTTCAAATCGTGAACTGGAACTGTTCACTGATGCCTCGGGTTCCAAGGGCTTAGGGGCATTTTTTCAGGGGGACTGGTGCGCTGCCCCTTGGCCCCAGGAGTGGATTGGGACAGGACTTACTGTTAACTTGTTGGTTCTGGAATTGTTCCCCATTGTCGTGGCAGTGGAGCTTTGGGCTCAAGCTTTGTCCAACAGGGACATTCTCTTCTAGTACGACAATCTGGGAGTGGCCATCAACAAGCAGAGGTCCTCGTCCCCTCTGGCAGTTAATTTGATTAGGCATTAAGTTCTTTGTTGTTTGCGCTTTAATTTTAGATTTCGGGCTAAGCATGTACCAAGGGTAGAGAATTGCATAGCTGACGCGTTATCACGCTTTGACTGGCCCAGGTTTAGGGAGTTGGCGCCTCAGGCTCAGGAGGCCAGCTTGTCATGCCCATGTCATCTCTGGCAGATTGTTCGGCCAGCCTAGAGGCTCTGGCGGACAGCTCCCTAGCCCCGGCCACACTTCGAGCTTACCAGAGTGCTTGGAGACAATGGGCAAAATTTAAGGAAGGATGTCGGCGCAGCGGTAAGTCGGCTAGGGCAATTCTTTTGGAATGGTTGTGGTTTGAATTCAAATTCAAATCCAAATTCGTAGCGGATCTCGAAGGGAAGATTGTGCGGCACCCGGAAATCGTGCGTGAAGATATATCCCTGTACCAGAACGACGGTGTGCATCTTTCGGAGCAGGGCACAGTTCTCTTTTTAAGGACAAAAAAGAAAAGATGGGCAAACACAATATCCTGTGCTGTAACCAACTGTGATATGGGTCAGAAAAATAAGAGCAATGCAATATAATTAATAAAAATCAAAATATGTCTGAAAATCCTAATTTAGGACCAGATCCAGACTTCCTCGCGCTTTCTGTGCGCGCGGGGGTCTGAAATTACGCGAGACAGAGGGGAGTGCACACCCCCCTGTCACTCTCCTCTGTCGTGCGGGCTTTATGGCATCTTACGCTGCCAAAAGCCTGCCTTAAATGCGACTGGCGGATCAGCGGTCCGTACGACCGCTGATCCTCTACAGTGTAGGAGCCCCCTCCCACACTGTACACTTTACATGCTTCCCCCCGCCCGCTTTAGCAGGCAGAAGGGAAGCACAGCCCATTTGCCCACAAATGGGCTCGGACTGCACAAAGTTCCGTCCGATTGTTTAAACGCTAGGATTACTATAGTAATCCTAGCGTAACATCTGGAGGGTGCATGCCTTGCGTGCGTAAATCACCTGATGATCTTAAACCTAGATCCGGTCCTTAGATATCAGTCTTTTTCATCCCAAAGTCCATACAAAGAGATTAGGTTTGCAAAGGCAGTTATCTATGCTGTAGCCAGATAGATATGGGTCAAGATTGAACAATGCAACCTAGTTAATGGTAAATATAAAGAAGCGCAGTAACAGGAAAAATAAGTAAATAAATAATCCTGATTCAAGTCTTTTTTGTCTCAAAATAAAAGCACTGTGAGATAAAAAGCACAATACTTCTCCAAATTTGAACAATACAAGGTATCCAAGTCCTAGAGATACACTGTTGCAAGTTCTCAGTTCTCATACATCGGTGGATAGCGTATAGTTTGTAGATGTTATCTCAGTGGGATTAGATCACAAGAAGAATATGCAGTGAAAAAAATGTAAATAGAGAGCACAGTACCGTTACTGAAGATCTTCGGTGCAGGGGGACGCTGGCAAGCTGTCTCTCCTCTGCCCGAGATGGGCTCCCGTTGTGCAGATGATCACAGGAGTGTTTTCGTTGTGAAGAGGCTTCTAATGCACGTGCGCTCTGCTGTTTGATGCTGGGGTGAGGGTGCTGGGGTGATGATATCCGCTCCCCAGGTGTCTCCTTTCAAGTACTGGATACTAGGATACTTCTGTAGCAGCTTTGAAGGGAAAGTGGTTAGAGACCTGTACACTGCAGAAAATGATTCTTTATCCAGAAGCTCGTTGTTACATGGAAAGAAAAAAGGGGAGAAGCTCCTATGGTAAAGTTTGACTTTTCTTTATTTCAACCAAAAACACACAGTAGGGTACTCACAAAGGTATTGGACATTTAAGATATAAATGCCAAATTCGCTTTTTAACATGTATTACTCCAAATAGGGACCATATAAGTCCTGGACTTATAAATAGTAGTTATAAATAGTTATAAATGATTAATCAGCTGGTCTGCGCATGCACCATATTAAGGAAGGGGGAGGGGGAAGCCCCTGAGGAGGCTTAACCCCAGGCACCTGCAAGGATGGGTCTGGTCAAGGGGATATTTTAAGTGAAACTCCTTAATATGAAAACTGTATGTGTTGCCTATTGCAATTAATAACAAATCTGAGCTTTCATTTATATAATGCATGCCAAGAAATTACAGCTTCAATTTTATTGGATGCTGTGTATATTTTAAAATAGGTACAAAATATCTTTAATTTATTGTCCATATTAAGAAAGTTCTACAGAAAAATAATAAACATAAAATACTGGAAAAAACCTAGAAACAGTACCACTAGATATCCTGCATTGAGTAGGAGCAGGTTCCATTTAACATCCTGTCTAAATTGCTTCTATGTAGTTCAAATATTGAGGTGTAAGGTATTAATGGTATTACTGTCTTTTCTCTTGCATATGGTATAGTGCAAATGTGGTCAATGCAGGTATTGCGAAACCGAGTACCAACATGTAAGATTATGCTGTTGAAGCATTGTAGTTTCATAACACCTGGAGAGCTAGTTTAGCCAGGTCATCCCTGGTATTTACCTTCTCTGGCCAGAAGAGGTGTAATAAATACCTTTTTTTATATTTACAGTTACTCCAACATGACCCATTCCATGACTTACAAAATTATTTGGACTGATTTAAGTACTAAATTTTGGAATCCTAAATTCTGCATGCAGGTGTGCGGGGTGCTTCCCCTGCACTCCTGTGTGTGGAATAAATTTTTGTGGTCAGGACCCTACCTACCCCTATGTATCTCTGTGCATGTTATTACACGCTGTCACAATAATCATGACAGCGTGTAAACATTCTTTCACTCAGTACTCCATTTCATGTATTCCCTTTAGATTTTCCTGGTCTGAGGTATTCTGGTGATTACCTAGCTGCCAGAACACTCTGAGCTGAAGAATGGACGATTTTGACAATGGCTAATCAGATATCGGCACTCCATATTTATAGGCAGCAGCTGTAGCCCTTATTGCTGGTCACAGCTTCTAGTTTGTCTAAAGTTACCTGCTTGTGCTGCTGTTTGGATTTCTGTTCCTGCGATTCCCGAGTGTTGTGCTCTCCTGCTTTTTCCTCCTTTGGACTTTCCACCTGTGCCTATTCTCAGTCCTCTGTTCCTTGTGTGAGTGTCTGTCTGTGTATCTGTCAGGATTATCTCCCTCTGGGGGTTTCCCTTACTAATCTGTGAGTTCCTCCACACTATGGGATTACCATGTGGCACATACATTATCTGAGTGTATATATCTTTACACCGTGTGATTATTAACTAGCACATATCTGTCTGTGTATTTCTCTACACTGTGCGATTTCCACAAGGCACTTAATTTGCTCTGGGCCTGATTCAAGCTTAAGAAGGTGCGGATCAGTATGTACCTGGCCGCAGTTAGACTCTGCACCCTGGTGTTACATACCATCACACGGTGGTATGTGAATCTGCTGTTTGTTTACATACTTGTTCAGCATGTTGGTGTGCCTCTCCCCGCCTACTAGGCTTGGTGCCAGATCATTGCCTAGTGATCTGAATGCCAGTCTATCCTCTTACTGGGCGGGATTTTCCCACTTTCCTCATTGGCAGCACATCCCTTTAAAGATCACTGCAGTGTTGCCGGTTTTGGCGTGTCCATGGTCCCGCTGCAAGCTCTAGTATCCTGCGATTCTACTCTGGTTCAATGTACCTTGTAGATCCTTTCCTCTGCCTGCCCTCCTGTCTATGGTCCTCCTCTCCCCTTGTGCACCCGTTAATCCTGCCTTATTGTCTATGGCATCCTACCCCCCCCCCCCCCCCCCCTAGCAGAGGAGGTGTATGGTGCCAATAACAGGAGATTTCCCTAGCGGGAAATCGTCCCGTTTATCGGCCCACCCCCTGCTGGGACCGATAATCATTGTAGTGTATGGCCAGCTTTAGTCTCCAAAGAGCAGCCTCTCTGAAGATGACTAGGAGAAGGAAAACCTGTCAGATCCCTCAGCTAAGGCTAACATCATCACCATCCCTGCCAAGATGATAAATATCAAAGGGATTAACTCAACAAGGGACCAATATTAAATAAGAGATTAATTACATTGGGAACCGCATACTCTGGAATGAAGCAATAAAGAGCTCCTGCAATGTCAAAAGGCACTGGTCAGGAACATACTCCAATCAGAAAACACATTCTTCTACTGCCAGACAAGTAATTGGATACTAAAATAAAAATAGAAGGAAGACCCTCAGAATTCCAAACTGGAAGACTGTCTTCAGCATCTCTTCTAACATTCGCCCCAACATGAGATAATTTTCCAAGTTAATAGCCAGTTATTGAGTTATTGGAAAAAATCACAACCCTCCCTAGGGTTTGGTACCTGGCCTCCATGGAGAAGCTGACTGTCTACTTGAACAATAAATCCCACATCTTTTTTGCAGACCTGAGCCTTATCATTCTCTCTCAATTGTTCTCCCTCCAACAACCCACCTCCTCAAGACTTCCAGTCCCTTTTCTCTGAGGTATTACCTTGGCATTAGACAATTTTCAATCACACCTTGCATGATTATCTCATCATCCGTTCCCAACTTCAATTGTTTATTGTTTTTTTGATACATAGCTCTATTTTTATTGCATTTTTTCATTGCTAATCTAGCTTGTTGTAATGTGTTGTTTTGTATCTAACGTTCAGTGCTGCAATAAAAATTATTTAGAGTAAACCAAGTTAAAAGTTATATATGGGCAAAGCCCAGCTGAATTTTAGGAAGAGTCAAATTATTTCTAATCTTTGCATGGAGGGAGAATACTTTGAGCTAGGGAGCATCACCTCTCAACTCTAATACTGTTTAAAGCACATGAAATTTGCCTCCCATATATTTAACGTGGTGTAAATTTTGACTTGATTTCCTCTTATTTTCAAAATTTGGATCCAATCCATTGTGTCTTAAAAAATTCCAAAAATAAATATATGAAGTAGCTGTGCAATAAGTACCTAGGGCTGTCAGTTCAGGAATTATATTAAATACAATGTAAATCATGAAAAATTGACTGTGTAATGAAACCGACTATCATGAGAAAGATTATGATGGAGCTTCTCTCATGACTAAGACTGATGCTTTGTCATCTTCATTGTAACATTTCATTGTAATCTCATTGTTTAGAAAAATGCTTATCTATGAAGAGAAAGATGTCCGCCTAAGGGTGTATATTCAATTATTTGGCATCCTAGTTTCTACTAGCTAACAGCCACTTAGTATGAAATTTTTCCAAAGTCACACTCAGGGCTGTAACTAGGGGTGTGCGATAGGGGCAGCCACACAGGGCGCAAATCTTAAGGGGGCTTAACTTGGCATAGAATACAGGGCTGGGGGCACCATTTTTCCTATTTGCCCCTGCCACTAAAATTTCTAGTTACGGCTCTGGTCACACTGTGCTTCCCAGTCCACACCGATGATCCCTCTATCCTCCCTCACTTTTTCCTTTCTAACCTCATCATCTTCATTCTCTCTAAAGTCCCCTCTCCATACTGTTCGAAATAGCCTTTGCTCTTCTCTAATAACTCCAGTCTCTTTTCCCCACTTTTTTCTTGAAACCCTTTTCCTTCTTGTACTTTGTAGTTCCTTCTCTCCCTATTTCCTCTAGTCCCATCTTCCACCTGTTCTCTTTAGGTAGCCCCCCTCTTCTTCGTGCTTGCTTTAGCCCACTCCTCTCATAATTGTTATCTGCTATATAATTATTTCTTAAACTTATTACCTTCTTAAGCTAATCCAATTTTCTTTTCAGTCTTCTTTAACCTTTCGATATTAATTACCATTATAAGTTTGTCTTATTTGCAGTTCTATCTGTTTTTTGGGGTTTTTTTTTTACTTATTCACTTCTACTATTACTGTCTCTCAGATTTTTTCCTTATCATTGAGGTATATTTACAAAATGTGATTTATAAAAAATCGCCTAAAATCGTGTGAATTTGCTGTGAATATCAAATCTTTTTTTGTCTGTCAAATCCGACCGCAGCATGCTTGAAAGCCTTAGCCATGCTGTGCTGATAGAGCTACAAGGCTAAGCATTGCTTAGCCTTGTAGTAATATCAGCGTCAGCATGGTAAGACGACTTACCATGCTGCCCTGTGTGTGGTATGTGTAACAAAAAAAAAACAGTCTGCAGAAAACATACAGTTATACATTACTATAAGTGTCTATGTGAAATAAACATTTTCCCTGACTAATATATCCCCCTAATGTGTGCACTTACCTCCGGTGGCCACTGTGTCCTATAGTAAATGTATTTCAATGTACTAAATGTACTGTGTGGTGTAAAAAAAATTATAAAAATGTTTGTCACTCCCCGTTTGCTGTCATCATTCTTGGGAAGACTTGCTTGATGAGTAGAATTTTCTCAAGTTGCTTGGAGACTGTCCTCCGGTTGATAGAAGTGTCATCCCCGGTGTTCTGTTCTGCTCCTCAGCCTTCTTCTTCTTCCGTGATGCTCCTACTGACCATTCGGTCGCTAGGGGGCAGAATTTTATATTAATGATGACGTCAGTTACACTAGGGGCTCTAGTAATATAAAGTAGTATAAAATGCTGCCCCCTAGCAACCGAATGGTCAGTAGGAGCGTCACGGAAGAGTACTGGAGTGATGTATAGGCCACCAGGACAAGATTAGGAAACAGACAATGTCCTATTGCAAGACATTGCTAAAATGGCATTAAAAGGGGAAGTAATAATCATGGGAGATTTTAATCTACCTGATGTAAACTGGGGTGTGTCTTCAGCAAGCTCCACTAGAAGTTTAATTGCATTACAGGGATCGTCCCTCAAGCAACTGGTGAGAGAGACCACTCATACAGAGGTCATCTTAAATTTGGTACTTACAAATGGTGACAGAATCTCAGAAGTAAGTGTGGGTGAGAACCTAGGATTCAGTGATCATCAAGCAGTATGGTTTAGTATAATGACTGAGAGAGACATGTGCCACACAAAGACAAGGGTGCTAGATTTTAGGAAGTGGATTTTGTGTAAATGGTGAAATGTGTTAGTGATACTTTGGCAAAGGTGAGGCACAGGAAACGAGTACAGGAGGAGTGGGGAAATTTAATAAATGCGGGCCGGATCCAGACCCCCGCGTGCTTTGCGTGCGGACGCTATTAATTCTGGATCCGGTCCTGCATTATTAACAGCAACAGACCTTTGTATGAGAAAGGTTAGGAAAAACCCCAGAAAAGGAAAGCCAATGTGGTTTACAAAAGAGGTTGCAAGTATAGTTAAAGCAAAAAAGATGGCCTTTCGGAATTATAAGCAAACTCAAAATAATGATGACAGGGAGGAGTATTTGGCAAAGCAGATAGAGGCAAAAAGATTATCAGGGCAGCAAAATCACAAACTGAGGAAAAACTGGCCAACTTAGTACGAAAAGGAGACAAAAGCTTTTTTTGGTATATAAATGAAGGGCAAAAAACTAAAGAGAGAATAGTAAGGCTCAAAACTGAGGGTGGAAGGGCTGTGGCAGATCATCTTAACAAATATTTCTGCTCAATATTCACAAAAGAAAAAGAGGGGAAGGGACCACTTTTAAATGGGAAGACTATTAATACAAAGGAGGCAATTACTACTGCTTTCACTGAGGAGCAGGTATTAAAAGAACTTTCAAAGCTGAAAGTGGACAAATCAATGAGGCCAGATGGGATACATCCTAGGATACTAAAAGAGCTTAGAGAGCTGCTGGCAAAATCAATAACTAAATTATTCAACCAGTCACTAATTACTAGGGTGATTCCAGAGGACTGGAATATAGCAAATGTCCCTCTGCATAAAATGAGTCTAACATCAGTAGTAGAAGTAAAGTAATGGAAACACTGTTAAAGGAACAAATTGTACAGTATCTTAAATCTAGTAACTTACGGGATCCTAAACAGCATGGATTCACTGGGGAAGATCATGTCAAACAAATCTTATTGAATTTTTTGACTGGGTCAGTAAAGTATTAGATAAGGGGGGAGCTGTAGACATAGCTTATCTAGATATTAGTAAAGCTTTTGACACTGTGTCACATCGCAGACTGTTAAATAGGCTGGAAACTTTGGGATTGGACTTGAATATAGTTTCATGGATACAATCTTGGTTACACGAGGGCATGGATATAAACTGGAGGGTGGTAGATTCAAAGGAAATGTGCGGAAAAATTACTTCACTGAAAGGGTGATAGATAAGTGGAATAGCCTCCCATCTGAGGTGGTTGAGGCCAATACAGTAGAACAATTTAAACATGCTTAGGATAAATATAAGGATATCTCAATACCTAAATCTCAAATTAAATTGAAGGTAAATAGAGTCTAGGGTCAGTATCGTTTTAAATAACAACGTGGCAGATTGGATGGGCCATGTGACTCTTATCTGCCATCACTTTCTATGAATCTATGTAATACAAATGTGATTGTATGCTCGATAGCTGACATTGTAGACATAAAGGCTCACCAGTATTGGTATCATCACCACCAGGATGTGGTCAGTGATACTAACAAAATGCCCAGGTCACAAAGCATATAAGCCAGTACTGGATGGACAGGGCTTCTATGGCCATATTCACACCTACAAGTAAGTTAGGTGCGGACAGATCCACATCTAACTCACCCATCCTGCCCCTAACCCCCCCATTTGTTTTTTGGTACCTTATGGCACTTACGAGTGCCATAAGGCTACCTTATCTAAGCGTGCCGAGTTTCCTTCTTAAGAAAGCACGGACATTGCCTCTCCCCGCCTCCCTCCTGCCCTCCTTGGCTAATCTAAATCCCTCCCCCCTCCCACATCTAATTAATCACTCCCCGAGGTGGCTTAAGGCGCCTCTTTCTTACTAAACTACTACTCGTAACAGGTACGTAGAATGCGTATGTGACTTACTATGCATGCATAGTAGGTCATATCAGGAAATTCCACACCTCAGAGGCACAAGCTTCTTAGGTGTGAATACGGCCCTTAGTCTTTAACAATGCTTGAAATATTGGGCCTGATCCAGACCAACGCCGATGCGCTGTGCTTACTAAAGCACAGCGTATCGGCGTTCATTTTGACCGACACTCCCC